>JAASAO010002246.1:0-11413 GCA_017311375.1 Mytilus coruscus
GCCTGTTGCCCAATCCAATTCAATTTATTTGAATAAAATACTGTTTAAACTAAACAAAAGACCGGAGGTTATGACATTGAATGAGGATCACAGTTACGGAATAGGGAATAATAGGGAATGCAGTAAAGAACTCTTACAAAAACTGTTATAAAAGGCCCGACGTAAAGACTTAAATATAACAAAACTGACATATATAACAAACACAGGGCAAAAACAGAGGTTGTAAGAAATCTTAGTAAAACCATAGCAGGGGCAATAATAAAAAATAGCAGGCGTGGATGAGTATCAATACATCCAAACGCCGTAATATTGAATACACAATAAAGGTTTAATACTAAGATAAAATAAACATGTGAAAGCTCTCTCACAGGCAAACAACCAATAACTGAAAAATATAAGGGCATACACTACTTACTCTACTAAATCACCTTCCATCTATAGTGGCACTCAAATATGTTTGGAAGTGAAAGTTTAGGAGGCTCTCCTCCTCCACTGGAGTGAGCAAAATGTAGAAAGTTAATAACGTAAGACCTGTGGCTGTGTAAGGTCCCCAACACTGAGAGTGTCGTCCACAACTTCACCCTCAAGTTTTTAATTTCAAAATTGAAATCAGCTACAGACCCAACTTTAGAAATGCCATCTTTTCCAAAGTAGATTTGTTTTCCAAGTTTTATAATTTCATCTTTCTTGGCAGACTTGTTAAGCCTTCCAATTGATGTTTTATCGTGTGTTTTCTATGTTGTGATGTTATACTATTGTTTCAGAAAAAGGGAGAAGGTTTGGTACCATTAAAACGTTTAATCCCGCTGCAAATGTTTGCACCTGTCCTAAATCAGGAATCTGATGTACAGTAGTTGTCGTTTGTTTATGTAATTTATACGTGTTTCTCGTTTCTCGTTTTTATATAGACTAGACCGTTGGTTTTACCGTTTGAATGGTTTTACACTAGTACTTTTGGGGCCCTTTATAGCTTGTTGTTCGGTGTGAGCCAAGGCTCCGTGTTGAAGGCCGTACATTGACCTATAATGGTTTACTTTTATAAATTGTTATTTGGATGGAGAGTTGTCTCATTGGCACTCACACCACATCTTCCTATATCTATTGTTAATTGGCAACTTTCTAGGCCCACTACCTTTTTGTGTCCAGATTTTAGTGAACTGTCCAGTCTTATCTTTCTTCATAAGAACAAGTTTTACTTGTCTAGTACCTTTAAGAGCATTTTGGTTACCAGTGTATCTATTACTTGTATCTTCCGATTCTGAGTCTGAACTACCTTTTTGTTCTTATTTCTCATTGCTTTAAGTGTTTGCTTTAAAGATGATACAATACCACCTTCGACTTTCTTTTAGGGTTTCTTATATTTGGCGAATTCTGTTTTCGAAGAAAACTGCGAACAACACACGATCTCCATACCTTGGAATTTTAGATAATTCTCTGTCATCCATTTCAGTATAACTTTACAGTCTATCTGAAAAAGGAAATGGTTATTCAGCTATGGAAAAGAGATTGGAATATAAGCAGCATACTACCCATGGTTCGTGTAACAATTTAGTGAATGCCAAAGAATATTTAATAGTTTTTGGTATATACTCCTTATTTATTTACCATAGATTATCAATAATAACAAAGTATGTCCTATTCTCAACATTGTAAGAGGGTTGTTTCTTCGGGATTAAAGCGGGTAATTTTAGAGATTGATATTTACTTATTGACGAAAGAATGAATACGACTCAATGAGTAATTAGATTACGGAACATGCCAGGCTACTTTAAGAATGGGAGGCTATTTTGATACTTGCATGCTCCTGGAAATACCAATATCTCGATAGACAAAACATTTGGCACGGACTTGTATATGTGTACTATAAATAGATAAGGACCCTCTTCCGTTTTCTCTAATCCTTTAAATATTCTTACATCTTCCTTCATGAACTTGTTTCAATATTTTATTTTAGAGGGGGGAATTACTTAAATAAAAATGAAGATTTGATATGATAACTACGTGTTTATAGGTTAACTAGAAGCTCTAATGTTGCTCGATCTAGGTCCATATCAAACAAAAGATACGCTCCAACATTGTAGATTGGAATAGACTTTATGACAAAAATCTTTTATTTTGTTGATCTTGCATAAATGATATTTTAGTCTGTTTAGTTTCTATCTATTTACTATATTTTGTGTTCAAAACATAAAATAGGGGGCAAAATTCTTGTTCAAGGCGAATGAGAGTCTTCTAACTATATCGGCAAAATTTTTTTAATAGATCTTTCTTTGTTGATCATTTTTGTGATTTAAAGTGTCTATTTGTCAATTATAATTTACATCATATAAGGTCTTACAAAAAAATGTTTCGCACTAAATATCATAGTTTTCGTGATAGATTTGTAATAGGCAAAATGATGAAAAAAAAAAAAAACAAGAGTGCACATGCTGAAATGTCTCGCCTTCTTTACTAACCATTGATATTATGTTGAGTCCTAAATATAAAGCTTTACTACAAATATTACACAAACTTCACATGATCCAAGAAAATGAGGTCAAGGTCATATAAACCAAACGAGAAATACATGTACACAAAACAATCATTCAATACACTAAATATGATCAAATATAGTTGACGTATTGCTTATAGTTTAAGAAAAACAGACCAAAACACATGAACTTTAAACTGAGCAAAGATCCGTGAAAATGAGGTCAAGGTCAATTAAACCTGCGAGACTGACATGTACATCATAAAAAATTTGCATACACCAAATATGTTGACCTATTGCATATAGTATAAGAAAAAGGACCAAAACTCAAAAACTTAACTTTGAACATTGAACGATGAAAATGAGGTCAAGGTCGGATGACACCTGCCAGTTGGATATGTACACCTAACAATCATTCCATACACCAAATATAGTAGACATATTGCATACAGTATAAGAAAATAGAACAAAACACAAAACTAAACTATAACCACTGAATCATGAAAATGAGGTCAAGGTCAGATGACACCTGCCAGTTGGACACGTACACCTTACAATCCATGAAATGAGGTCGAGGTCAAGTGAAACCTGTGTGACGGGCAAGGTACGCGCATATCAAATATAGTTATACTATTACTCATAATAAGAGAGAAATTAACATTACAAAAATCTTAACTTTTTTTCAAGTAGTCATTGAACCATGAAAATGAGGTCAAGGACAATTGATTTGTGATAGACGGAAACTTCGTAACATAAGGCATCTATATACAAAGTATGAAGCATCCAGGTCTTCCACCTTCTAAAATATAAAGCTTTTAAGAAGTTAGCTTACACCACCGCCGCCATAGCCAGATTATTATCCCCATGTCGAGCTTTCTGCGACAAAAGTCGCAGGCTAGACAAAAATCTGCATTTTACTCCTATGTTCTAATTTTAATGTATGTGAAGTTAGCAGCCGGTTCGTTATTCGATATTCGATATTCAATATCCAACCGGCTGCTAGCAGTCGGTTCGATATTCAAAATTTAGTTGAAAATCATAAAAAAATTAGATACTTGATAACATTAAAAGCATGATTTTCATAGTTAAGAGGACTGATAAGATACGTAGGAAATCGTTTAATGACCTCTTCAAGCTGTCGTAAATTCTCGTTGTCCTCAATATAAACCCTTTTCTAAGTTGCATATTTGTCTTTATGTAATATAGATTTTTATCAATAAAACAACATCAAAGATGTATTTTATATATTATATTTCTTAAAACAAAAAGAAAAACCGATAACTCTAGAAACATTTAGAAATATAAATAGAAATATTTATGGAAAGCCCAAAAAAGAAATATATATAGTGAAAACCTACCTGAGACCGCTTAAATGAGGGTGAGACCCCCTGGTCTTCCAATGTCCATAAAATTCAACTAAATCATAGACTGTGTATATATAAAGGTTGTATTAGAATGATTTCCCAGAATAATGTCATCTTCGATATCTACGGAGGGCTTAGATTGTCACTTTTCAGCTAAAATTGTCAAAATTTTAGGACAAAGGGCACAGGGTAATGGTGAGAGCCCCCTGATCTCTCAATCTTTCTAATATTATACAGACATTTAGTTAATAGGTAGATACAAACGTGACTAAAAGGAATTTGGGTACACTTTTTGTCTTCTATGTTTACGGAGCGCCCAAAGTGCCAGTTGGATATTCAAAATATATAGTGAAAACCTACCTGAGACCGCTTAAATGAGGGTGAGACCCCCCTGGTCTTCCAATGTCCATAAAATTCAACTAAATCATAGACTGTGTATATATAAAGGTTGTATTAGAATGATTTCCCAGAATAATGTCATCTTCGATATCTACGGAGGGCTTAGATTGTCACTTTTCAGCTAAAAATTGTCAAAATTTTAGGACAAAGGGCGCTGGGCAACGGTGAGACCAACCCCCTGATCTATCATTAACGGTACCATCATATCAGTACGATAACAGTACGATAAAAAATTTCTTCAGTGATGAACCGAAAAGGGCAAAACCAATAGCCAAAACCGGGCCAGTAATTGAATATTTAGATGAAGTAGATATAATCCTTACTTCAAAATAATGTCAAAACTGTTGTAATACTTACATATTCATGCCAGTATATTTACATTCACAAAAGTTGTTTTGATAGCGTAAGCATGAACAAGAACTATTTTCGACTATTATCAAGTAACATTTTACATCATCATTGATAATATTTCTTCTTTCCTTACTATTCTTAACAAATTAAGATACACTACACAATGACAAAGTGACAATCAGAAACACAATAAATTGCTGACTTTAACTTACTCATGGGCAATATGAAACCACATCAGTTAATATTTATGAAAGCAATTAATTTTAATACACGTTATAGGAGAAAAACATTTGTCATTTGACATAAAATTAAATACTAATACAGAAATGATTTTTTTTATGATGTAAACACAATCGGATTGTTGTGGAGTGTGCTATAAACAAAAAATATATTAATAAACCCAGTTCCTTGGAGATTAAGAATTACGTAATATTATTTTACAGAATATGTGATTAGTCGAACTCATATTATCCAACTTCTTCGTTTGTTTTGCAAAACCTTTCGAAATTTTGGGTCCTACATGGTCTTCAACTGCGTATTTCATTTGGTCTTTTTGACTTTGGAACGTAAACGTCACCGACGACTGTTTTGTATACTATTTAATCCTGTTATCTCTGGTGAGTGTACTGAATTCGTATACAATGCAAATTGCATAGCAAACATTAACATGCCCATATGTCATACATGTATTATATTTTATTTGCCATGTAATGTTGCACAAGTTTATGTGTATTCAGAGTACCTTTGTTATGTTTACACAAACATATTGATAAAAAATTATCATAAACCTCAAACACGATACTATTATATTTAATATTTTTGAATTTGATATATTGTTAACACAGTATTGATTTTTTATATGTTTCGGGAACCATAATAAAATTGAGAATGGAAATGGGAATGTGTCAAAGAGACAACAACCCGACCACAGAACAGACAACAGAAGGTCACCAATAGGTCTTCAATACAGCGAGAAATTCCCGCACCCGGAGGCGTCCTTAAGCTGGCCCTAAACAAATATATATACTAGTTCAGTGATAATGGACGTCATACTAAACTCTAAATTATACACATGAAACTAAAAGTAAAAATAATACAAGACTAACAAGGCCAGAGGCTCCTGACTTGGGACAGGCGCAAAATGCGGCGGGGTTAAACATGTTTATGAGATCTCAACCTCCCTATACCTCTAGCCAATGTAGAAAAGTAAACGCATAACAATACGCACATTAAAAGTCAGTTAAAGAGAAGTCCGAGTCCGATGTCAGAAGATGTAACAAAAGAAAATAAACAAAATGACAATAATACATAAATAACAACAGACTACTAGCAGTTAACTGACATGCCAGCTCCAGACCTCAATTAAACTGATTGAAAGATTATGTCATCTCTGTTCTACCTGAAGCACAATAGTTTTCCATTGAATTTCACTGGGACTGCCTGCCTCCTTCACAGCATCCCTAGAAAGAAATGTATTTCTGTCATATATTTTTAAATTGTAATTTGTATCAATGAACATAACCATGGCTTTATTATGAAAAAAAGAAAATAATCCGGAAAGGTAATACTTATTATGCTAAACTAATTACAACAAACATATATTAAGGTATGGTTTTTCATTACAGCGCTACATTGTTTAAATGATTATTGTATTGTTATTAGATTTCTTCAGATCTCTCTGATATTTGAAAAATTGTCTAGGAAATATAACTGACACTCTCCCTGTCCTTGTCAGAATAAAAAATATTCGACAAATTTCAGACAATTTGTTTTATGATCAGTAGAATTGAAATACTCAAGTATTCGTATTCACTAGTTAGATTCCTAAAATTTCGTTTCCAGTCTCGCCATTGAAGACACACTTATTTGTAAAATTAAGTTTATTTCAAGATTTGAAAGAAAGTTTGTTATTGTGTTGTCACTTCAGTTGCTTTTGATTTACTAGCATCTTAAGATCATAACTTGATTAACTTTTACATTGTTAATCAGTAAATTCCCCCAATGTATACAAGTAGATATTATAAATATTAAAAAGTTATAAAGTTTGCCCACGCTGTGAATACCCATGAATATCTGTGACGAATTATATATGCAGAATGTGTTTTCAGCCTTGTATCGCCATCACAGGTGATCCGATGGATATAATCTGTCATAGTGTGTCACTGGTTCAGACGTACTTATATATCATGTACTGTATTACAACGCTAGATTAAAACTGACAAGGAAAGGTAACACTCGCCACCGAAAGCTTCATTTTTTAGAGCTTAGGTGGTCAAGTGGTCAAGCGCGTCCGGTACAGTGCAAGGCGATTTGGTGCTATGATATCTCCGTAGCATGAGTTCGAATCACGGCCTCTAACAGGTCTAACAGGTCTAACATTGTTGGGCTGTTATTTGGACGAATTATATACAGTTTATATATATATATATAAAATGAACAAATGTTAACTATTTCGGATAACAGATATCCTTCATCAGAATGATCACGATGTAAAATGAATCATTTCAATCTATTCTGATTATAAAACTAAAGCAATCTTGAAATCTATACAATAAAACAGTTATATATTAATTGTTCATCATAATGATTACAATGCACCATTACCTGATGAGATCCATTTTTTATGTTTTGTTGCTAGGCTGGTAAATGACAAATAAGAATCATACCACTGAATCGTTTTGTTATGGTATCTATTGTCTGAAAAGATGAAAAAGTATGGTTCATGTTATCGACACTTCATACAATACAGTAAAAGATAAATCGTGATATAACATTATCATTTAGGATCTAGTATACATGCGCTGGAGTGGTTTTAGTGTCTGTAAAGTGACAATATACAAACTGAACATTAAGGCACTCATTACTACATTCTTAATATCAAACATATTTTAAAGGGAGGCAGACAGTTCCATGTTTTGGGGGCAACGGTATTTCTTATATCACTTACACAGTATCCAGTGGTTGCTGACATTAATTGGAACAAGGATCATGTCAAAATTCATGATCTCAGCTTTTACTAGCCTTTCGACGGCTATTGCCTTGCTTTTTTCTTTAGTGTAGAGTAAAAGAAGACATCTAATGATTTGGTTCGATCATTCTCTATAAGGTTCAGATAATAGTTAATGATCTGAAAATAAAAGATTTTGTGCATTTCAATTGAACCATAAAGCAATATGTAAAGGAACGAAACGTTAAAGTCAGAGTGATAGAATATAACTAATTGTACTGTAATATATACTTACTAATAATATCCCTGATAGAAGTTTGCGATAAACCGAAAATTGGTATACACAGGACTTTTCCTGTGTATTTTTAAACGCATACATTAAAGTATCTATATTGGAGAAAATTATTGCAGAGTAAATAATCAATTGTATATGCTGTACTAATTTTCCGCTTACTCTATTCTTTAAATCATAAAGTAAATTGTAAATTGTTATAATCTAAATACCTCATCGTTCAGCCATTTCCTTTCAACTATGGTTTTGAAGTCACCTTTTCGTAGACAATATCGGTTTTCCTGCACATAAGGTCATTTTCAATGTTTGGATGAATTCCACAACATTATCTGAAAAAAAACTTTGATAATGTCTGACCATTCAAAGGAATAATAATACTTGTGTAAAATCAACCATTTTAGATTTTGGTTTCTATATTTTTTTAGTTATACCTACTTTTGTTGTTTGTAAACTACATTGTGTGACATAGAACATTTTACAGTATGATAAAATAACAGGATTACATTCCATATAAAACCATTTTTAACCGTCACCTCAAAATTAAACAAATTAAAGCTTTGGGATACTCTGTAATGTATTCTGCATGTTTTATTTTTTCTCTTTTGTTTTCACCCTTGACATAATACTTGCCTTGCAATACACTGTTACTGCTGTAAGGACTTACTATCTAAAATTGAAAACAAGCATTGTATAATTGAAATTCATTTCTCCTCATGGTCAATGAAACCAGACATATTCAATAATTTATACAATTGTATATCTGAAGCATTATACAAAATTTCCTTAAATGTTAAATTAACATGCAATATATATTTATCTTTTGTTAGAAAAGAGATTTTGTGGTAGTGATAAGTTAATTCAAGTCATGAACGTTTTGAGAACATATAATTTTTCCGCACCACCAGAAGCGACAATATATTCATTCAAATGTTATATTTGAAATCATGATAGAACTGAATGCTCAATGCGAAAGCACTTCATGCTAAATTTGTGATGGTCACTTGCTTTCATTTCAATTACATTTTCAAATTGCAGCATTCAAATTTGTTTATTAACAGATTTTCGAAAGAACAAAAACACATGTTTTTTATGCTGTTTATAATATAAATCTGAAAGAAAAACACAAAGCAGACATTATCTGGTAACGTAAAGGCTATATGATTCCATGTGAAATCAATTTTAATACGTCTATTAGCTGATATTGGCATATTCAGATGCCGGATTCAAAGCATATATCTCGTAAAATATTTGAAAATTTTCAATCATGATTGTTCATGTATAGTACATGATAATAATATATTGAATGTCCCTCTTTGGTATCTTTCGCCTTTTTTGTTGTTGTTAAACTTATATCAATAATCCACATTTACAATATATTGTCGACTTCGTTTTCAAACTAATACAATTTTCTATTTTTTTGAAAGCATTATCATTTGCACGAAGTACAGGAACAATGCGACAAAATACAGTTTATTTTTTATGCAGCCGGAACTTATGAAGGGTTGTCTGCAAACGACAGTGGTTGAACTTATAAGAAAAAAAAACAAATGACGGAATCACATGATAACACTGTCAGCCGTAACAGATCAGGATTTGTATGAATTAAACATACTTCATATATCTGAAAATAAGACTACAATGTATCTAATGGAAAATATGCTGTACTTACATCTAGTTTTGTGTATAGAACAATGTAAACAGATTCCTGAAATTAAAGTATTGGCACATATGAAGTATGTACATGTTATGTAATTCTCATATGGATCTTCATGATTATCTGTGTCCGAAATGTTTGTCCTTGGCTTTCGCTCATTGAGTAAACAGATAATAGATAATACAAGAATTAAACCAATGAAGTTAACAATTGTTATACAAAAAGGAATAAATATTATTGAAAGTGAAGCCATTTAAGGGTTTTGTATTCGTACGTAAATAAAAACATTTATATATAACATTGCTAACATATAATTCCATCAGGAGTACATCTCGACTCTTCAGAGATGATTTACTTAAATAATCAATCTTTTTACCCAAGTAAGGAATTTTCCGTCTAACAACATGACAACGTATAATCTATTCTGCATTTTTGACATCCATTGGGATATGAAGGCGTTTAAATTTTTTGTATATTTTTTGTAATCTTTTATAAAAATCTTCTCCTCTGAAACTATAGGGACAAATTTAACCAAAATTGGCAACAATCATCAATTAGGTATGTAGTTAACAAACTGTGTCAGTTGACCACGCAACATGGCTGACATGGCTGACATGGCTAAAAATAGAACATAGGAGTAAAATGCAAGTTTTGTCTATTATTTTTGAAAATTATAAAGAGAACATCTGAAAGCAACAAAAATGTTCAGAATAATTAGCTATACCAATTGTCCATATATATCAAAACTGTTACACAAATTCTTATAGGAGTTATGGCCCATAAATGAAAAAAATTACGGTTTATTTCTTTCATTGTAGCCTATTATAATACAAACTATGATATTTAGAGAGAAACGTTTCATTGGACTTTATATTCACGGCTTGACTTTAGATCTACAGTGCTGGACTTAAGATCTCAATCATTGGACTTTATATTCACGGCTTGACTTAAGATCTACAGTGCTGGACTTAAGATCTCAATCATTGGACTTTATATTCACGGCTTGACTTTAGATCTACAGTGCTGGACTTAAGATCTCAATCATTGGACTTTATATTCACGGCTTGACTTTAGGTCTACAGTGCTGGACTTCAGATCTCAATCATTGGACTTTCACTGAATTGTTTATATTTATTGACGTAAGCTCTGTTTCGATTATTATAAGTTTTAGATTTTACGTTTCAGAGTTATGGGATTTCATTCATAAAAAGGGTGATTTTCCAGTTTTCAGACAATATCTTTAACGTGCTTTGAGGAGTTTTCATGAAACTTTGGTGACTGGTTTATATCTATTAAGATAACCTCCTCTAGTTTTTCATAAATTTCTAATATGACATTGAGAAGTTATTAAACTTTATTCTTTTAAAAGCGAGGGCGTATCATGCGCTCATGGCGCAGCTGTTTATTTGATAGTGTATAGATCTGAGTGTTGTTCCATAATTATAATTCGATTTAATTAGTGGTTCAGATGGGGTTTTTAATAGATTTATCTCTGACTAGCAGAAGCACCAGGCTTGGTATGGAAAACTTTGGTAAAGTGAAGTTTAAATGGAGGTTTTCTTCAAATAATCGTGCATTTTCTTGGGGTGGAAAGGATGGGAGGGTAAGTAGTTTTGTTTTTGCAACCACGAGTAGTTATTTTGAACGTTGGGAGGAAAGCAATATATTTCTAACACTTTATTCTACATGAATATCTACTTTAAAAGTATTGTGATGTTACAACGAAAACTTATTGTTGACAATCTTTCATATATTTGCAAGATTTTATATGAAGTATATAGACTCATTGATTGCTTGAGGCCAGTTTATATACATGTATTACTGTGAATGTAAAACTAAGGAGATGTGATATAATTGCCTTAGAGACAAATATGAGCCCAAATTGTCCTGGATGAAAGACGTAAGCAACAGGAAACTCATTTAAAGCAATTTCTTT
>JAASAO010003342.1:0-21726 GCA_017311375.1 Mytilus coruscus
AAAAACTTCCTTTGATTTTTTTTATCAACAGGCATTGTTTCTGAAACATTGAATTGAGGTCTGGTATTAAAAAATGGGTTAAATATTACATGTATTTTACCTACACCTTTGCCCCCTTTTCAATTTTTTTTTCGGGGGGTCTATATATATGTACCATAAAATAACATTAACAATGTTGAAATCTCAACTTAGTTACCAGCCCCAGGATATTTATGTCGGAACAGGTAACACATGCATTGGAAAGTAAGTATATTTTTTTAAAATTTATTAATAGTTGTCTGATAGATATTAAAATAATTTGAATATGTATTACAGATAGACGGCAGCCCAGAAAGAAGAAGAAGATAGTACAGTCCTAGACCTGGAGATGATTTAATTGTAGATGCCTTGATGCCTAGAGGATGATGTATGTATTTTGTGGTTACAATTGTACTTAAACTGTTAATAGTTGTAAGGTAATAAAATCAGTTTTCCCTGGAGAAACAGCTTGAAAATTTATTACAATTTAGTCCAAAATTTCTTTTTGAAATTTATACTCTAATGAAATAAATACTTATGCTCATATTTAGGATTTGAATTAAAACATGCATCTTAATTTCTGAATTAATTATAACAGCAAATAGTCTTTTAACATTGACAATTTGAAACCCTTTCTCTAATAGTCTCACCTGAACGAAAGTAAAGTTTCCGATTGTCAATTTGGATATCTACATATTTAGTCGATTTTTGATTGAAATTCAGTTGAATTTTTTAATCATTTCTGTTCAAAATGTATACATCAGATTGTTTTGGTTAGCCACCAACTTCTGATAATTTGACACGCACATTAATTTCAGAAATAATGATTATATCATTAAACCGTCTTGATTACTGATTGAAATATAGATTTAAAATGAAAATAAGTTAATGATATACAGTCAAAAAAGCAATTGACCAATGGTGATGGCTGCCATTAATGCCAGTTTTCTATATAGATATTTTGAAAGAAAAAAAAAAGTAGCAAATTTTTAAGTTTTATATTTGGTTCAATATTTTTGAACTTATTTTGTTTTGTTTCAGATACCAGCACCAGGATATTTACGTCAGGACAGGTAACATATGCATCGGAAAGTAAGTATATTTTTTTTTTTATTTATTAATAGTTGTCTGATAGATATTAAAATAATTTGAATATGTATTACAGATAGACGGCAGCCAGAGAAAGAAGAAAAAAGTACAGTCCTAGACCTGGAGATGATTTAATTGTAGATGCCTTGAAGCCTAGATGATGATGTATGTATTTTGTCGTTACAATTGTACTTAAACTGTTGATAGTTGTAAGGTAATAAAATCAGTTTTCCTGGAGAAACAGCTTGAAAATTTATTACAAATTAGTCCAAAATTTCTTTTGAAATTTATACTCTAATGAAATAAGTATACTTGTATGCCAATTTAGGATTTGAATTAAAACATGCATCTTAATTTCTGAATTAATTATAACAGCAAATAGTCTTTTAACATTGACAATTTGAAACCCTTTCTCTAATAGTCTCACCTGAGAAAGTAAAGTTTCCGATTGTCAATTTGGATATCTACATATTTAGTCGATTTTTGTTTGAAATTCAGTTCAATTTTAATCATTTCTGTTCAAAATGTATACATCAGATTGTTTTGGTTAGCCACCAACATCTGATAATTTGACACGCACATTAATTTCGGAAATAATGATTATATCATTAAACCGTCTTCATTACTGATTGAAATATAGATTTAAAATGAAAATAAGTTAATGATATACAGTCAAAAGAGCAATTGACCAATGATGATGGCTGCCATTAATGCCAGTTTTCTTTATAGATATTTTGAAAAAAAAAAATTAAAGTAGCAAATTTTTAAGTTTTATATTTGGTTCAATATTTTGAACTTATTTTGTTTTGTTTCAGATACCAGCACCAGGATATTTCGTCAGGACAGGTAACATATGCATCGGAAAGTAAGTATATATTTTTTTATTTATTAATAGTTGTCTCATAGATATTAAAATAATTTGAATATGTATTACAGATAGAGCGGCAGCCCAGAGAGAAGAAGAAGATAGTACAGTCCTAGACCTGGAGATGATTTAATTGTAGATGCCTTGATGCCTAGAGGAAGATGTATGTATTTTGTCGTTACAATTGTACTTAAACTGTTAATAGTTGTAAGGTAATAAAATCAGTTTTCCTGGAGAAACAGCTTGAAAATTTATTACAATTTAGTCCAAAATTTCTTTTGAAATTTATACTCTAATGAAAAAGTATACTTGTACTCCAATTTAGGATTTGAATTAAAACATGCATCTTAATTTCTGAATTAATTATAACAGCAAATAGTCTTTTAACATTGACAATTTGAAACCCTTTCTCTAATAGTCTCACCTGAAGAAAGTAAAGTTTCCGATTGTCAATTTGGATATCTACATATTTAGTCGATTTTTGTTTGAAATTCAGTTGAATTTTAATCATTTCTGTTCAAAATGTATACATCAGATTGTTTTGGTTAGCCACCAACATCTGATAATTTGACATGCACATTAATTTCAGAAATAATGATTATATCATTAAACCGTCTTCATTACTGATTGAAATATAGATTTAAAATGAAAATAAGTTAATGATATACAGTCAAAAGAGCAATTGACCAATGATGATGGCTGCCATTAATGCCAGTTTTCTTTATAGATATTTGAAAGAAAAAAAAAGTAGCAAATTTTTAAGTTTTATATTTGGTTCAATATTTTGAACTTATTTTGTTTTGTTTCAGATACCAGCACCAGGATATTTACGTCAGGACAGGTAACATATGCATCGGAAAGTAAGTATATATTTTTTATTTATTAATAGTTGTCTCATAGATATTAAAATAATTTGAATATGTATTACAGATAGACGGCAGCCCAGAGAGAAGAAGAAGATAGTACAGTCCTAGACCTGGAGATGATTTAATTGTAGATGCCTTGATGCCTAGAGGAAGATGTATGTATTTTGTGGTTACAATTGTACTTAAACTGTTAATAGTTGTAAGGTAATAAAATCAGTTTTCCCTGGAGAAACAGCTTGAAAATTTATTACAAATTAGTCAAAATTTCTTTTGAAATTTATACTCTAATGAAAAAGTATACTTGTATGCCAATTTAAGATTTGAATTAAAACATGCATCTTAATTTCTGAATTAATTATAACAGCAAATAGTCTTTTAACATTGACAATTTGAAACCCTTTCTCTAATAGTCTCACCTGAGCGAAAGTAAAGTTTCCGATTGTCAATTTGGATATCTACATATTTAGTCGATTTTTGTTTGAAATTCAGTTGAATTTTTTAATCATTTCTGTTCAAAATGTATACATCAGATTGTTTTGGTTAGCCACCAACATCTGATAATTTGACATGCACACATTAATTTCGGAAATAATGATTATATCATTAAACCGTCTTCATTACTGATTGAAATATAGATTTAAAATGAAAATAAGTTAATGATATACAGTCAAAAGAGCAATTGACCAATGATGATGGCTGCCATTAATGCCAGTTTTCTTTATAGATATTTTGAAAGAAAAAAAATTAAAGTAGCAAATTTTTAAGTTTTATATTTGGTTCAATATTTTTGAACTTATTTTGTTTTTGTTTCAGATACCAGCACCAGGATATTTACGTCAGGACAGGTAACATATGCATCGGAAAGTAAGTATATATTTTTTATTTATTAATAGTTGTCTCATAGATATTAAAATAATTTGAATATGTATTACAGATAGACGGCAGCCCAGAGAGAAGAAGAAGATAGTACAGTCCTAGACCTGGAGATGATTTAATTGTAGATGCCTTGATGCCTAGAGGAAGATGTATGTATTTTGTCGTTACAATTGTACTTAAACTGTTAATAGTTGTAAGGTAATAAAATCAGTTTTCCCTGGAGAAACAGCTTGCAAATTTATTACAAATTAGTCCAAATTTCTTTTGAAATTTATACTCTAATGAAAAAGTATACTTGTACTCCAATTTAGGATTTGAATTAAAACATGCATCTTAATTTCTGAATTAATTATAACAGCAAATAGTCTTTTAACATTGACAATTTGGAAACCCTTTCTCTAATAGTCTCACCTGAATGAAAGTAAAGTTTCCGATTGTCAATTTGGATATCTACATATTTAGTCGATTTTTTGTTTGAAATTCAGTTGAATTTTAATCATTTCTGTTCAAAATGTATACATCAGATTGTTTTGGTTAGCCACCAACATCTGATAATTTGACACACACATTAATTTCCGAAATAATGATTATATCATTAAACCGTCTTCATTACTGATTGAAATATAGATTTAAAATGAAAATAAGTTAATGATATACAGTCAAAAAGAGCAATTGACCAATGATGATGGCTGCCATTAATGCCAGTTTTTCTTTATAGATATTTTGAAAGAAAAAAAAATTAAAGTAGCAAATTTTTTAACTTTTATATTTGGTTCAATATTTTGAACTTATTTTGTTTTTGTTTCAGATACCAGCCCAAGGATATTTACGTCAGGACAGGTAACATATGCATCATAAAGTAAGTATATATTTTTTTATTTATTAATAGTTGTCTCATAGATATTAAAATAATTTGAATATGTATTACAGATAAACGGCAGCCAGAGAAGAAGAAGATAGTACAGTCCTAGACCTGGAGATGATTTAATTGTAGATGCCTTGATGCCTAGATGATGATGTATGTATTTTGTCGTTACAATTGTACTTAAACTGTTAATAGTTGTAAGGTAATAAAATCAGTTTTCCCTGGAGAAACAGCTTGAAAATTTATTACAATTTAGTCCAAAATTTCTTTTGAAATTTATACTCTAATGAAAAAAGTATACTTGTACTCCAATTTAGGATTTGAATTAAAACATGCATCTTAATTTCTGAATTAATTATAACAGCAAATAGTCTTTTAACATTGACAATTTGAAACCCTTTCTCTAATAGTCTCACCTGAATGAAAGTAAAGTTTCCGATTGTCAATTTGGATATCTACATATTTAGTCGATTTTTTGTTTGAAATTCAGTTCAATTTTAATCATTTCTGTTCAAAATGTATACATCAGATTGTTTTGGTTAGCCACCAACATCTGATAATTTGACACCATACATTAATTTCGGAAATAATGATTATATCATTAAACCGTCTTCATTACTGATTGAAATATAGATTTAAAATGAAAATAAGTTAATGATATACAGTCAAAAAGAGCAATTGACCAATGATGATGGCTGCCATTAATGCCAGTTTTCTTTATAGATATTTTGAAAGAAAAAAAATTAAAGTAGCAAATTTTTAACTTTTATATTTGGTTCAATATTTTTGAACTTATTTTGTTTTGTTTCAGATACCAGCCCAAGGATATTTACGTCAGGACAGGTAACATATGCATCGGAAAGTAAGTATATTTTTTTATTAGATATTAATAGTTGAATATGTATTACAGATGAGCGGCAGCCAGAAGAAGAAGATAGTACAGTCCTAGACCTGGAGATGATTTAATTGTTATTTGGTTTATTTATTAATAGTTGTCTGATAGATATTAAAATAATTTGAATATGTATTACAGATAGACGGCAGCCAGAGAAGAAGAAGATAGTACAGTCCTAGACCTGGAGATGATTTAATTGTAGATGCCTTGATGCCTAGAGGAAGATGTATGTATTTTGTCGTTACAATTGTACTTAAACTGTTAATAGTTGTAAGGTAATAAAATCAGTTTTCCCTGGAGAAACAGCTTGAAAATTTATTACAATTTAGTCCAAAATTTCTTTTGAAATTTATACTCTAATGAAAAAGTATACTTGTATGCCAATTTAGGATTTGAATTAAAACATGCATCTTAATTTCTGAATTAATTATAACAGCAAATAGTCTTTTAACATTGACAATTTGGAAACCCTTTCTCTAATAGTCTCACCTGATGAAAGTAAAGTTTCCGATTGTCAATTTGGATATCTACATATTTAGTCGATTTTTGTTTGAAATTCAGTTCAATTTTAATCATTTCTGTTCAAAATGTATACATCAGATTGTTTTGGTTAGCCACCAACATCTGATAATTTGACACATTAATTTGGAAATAATGATTATATCATTAAACCGTCTTCATTACTGATTGAAATATAGATTTAAAATGAAAATAAGTTAATGATATACAGTCAAAAACAATTGACCAATGATGATGGCTGCCATTAATGCCAGTTTTTCTTTATAGATATTTTGAAAGAAAAAAAATTAAAGTAGCAAATTTTTAAGTTTTATATTTGGTTCAATATTTTTGAACTTATTTTGTTTTGTTTCAGATACCAGCCCAAGGATATTTACGTCAGGACAGGTAACATATGCATCGGAAAGTAAGTATATATTTTTTATTTATTAATAGTTGTCTCATAGATATTAAAATAATTTGAATATGTATTACAGATGAGACGGCAGCCAGAGAAGAAGAAGAATAGTACAGTCCTAGACCTGGAGATGATTTAATTGTAGATGCCTTGATGCCTAGAGGAAGATGTATGTATTTTGTCGTTACAATTGTACTTAAACTGTTAATAGTTGTAAGGTAATAAAATCAGTTTTCCCTGGAGAAACAGCTTGAAAATTTATTACAATTTAGTCCAAAATTTCTTTTTGAAATTTATACTCTAATGAAAAAAGTATACTTGTACGCCAATTTAGGATTTGAATTAAAACATGCATCTTAATTTCTGAATTAATTATAACAGCAAATAGTCTTTTAACATTGACAATTTGGAAACCCTTTCTCTAATAGTCTCACCTGAACGAAAGTAAAGTTTCCGATTGTCAATTTGGATATCTACATATTTAGTCGATTTTTTGTTTGAAATTCAGTTCAATTTTAATCATTTCTGTTCAAAATGTATACATCAGATTGTTTTGGTTAGCCACCAACATCTGATAATTTGACACACACATTAATTTCGGAAATAATGATTATATCATTAAACCGTCTTCATTACTGATTGAAATATAGATTTAAAATGAAAATAAGTTAATGATATACAGTCAAAAAGAGTAATTGACCAATGATGATGGCTGCCATTAATGCCAGTTTTTCTTTATAGATATTTTGAAAGAAAAAAAATTAAAGTAGCAAATTTTTAAGTTTTATATTTGGTTCAATATTTTTGAACTTATTTTGTTTTGTTTCAGATACCAGCCCAAGGATATTTACGTCAGGACAGGTAACATATGCATCGGAAAGTAAGTATATATTTTTTTATTTATTAATAGTTGTCTCATAGATATTAAAATAATTTGAATATGTATTACAGATAGATGGCAGCCAGAGAAGAAGAAAGATAGTACAGTCCTAGACCTGGAGATGATTTAATTGTAGATGCCTTGATGCCTAGAGGAAGATGTATGTATTTTGTCGTTACAATTGTACTTAAACTGTTAATAGTTGTAAGGTAATAAAATCAGTTTTCCCTGGAGAAACAGCTTGAAAATTTATTACAATTTAGTCCAAAATTTCTTTTGAAATTTATACTCTAATGAAAAAGTATACTTGTATGCCAATTTAGGATTTGAATTAAAACATGCATCTTAATTTCTGAATTAATTATAACAGCAAATAGTCTTTTAACATTGACAATTTGAAACCCTTTCTCTAATAGTCTCACCTGAGCGAAAGTAAAGTTTCCGATTGTCAATTTGGATATCTACATATTTAGTCGATTTTTGTTTGAAATTCAGTTGAATTTTAATCATTTCTGTTCAAAATGTATACATCAGATTGTTTTGGTTAGCCACCAACATCTGATAATTTGACATACATTAATTTCGGAAATAATGATTATATCATTAAACCGTCTTCATTACTGATTGAAATATAGATTTAAAATGAAAATAAGTTAATGATATACAGTCAAAAAGAGCAATTGACCAATGATGATGGCTGCCATTAATGCCAGTTTTTCTTTATAGATATTTTGAAAGAAAAAACAAAGTAGCAAATTTTTTAAGTTTTATATTTGGTTCAATATTTTTGAACTTATTTTGTTTTTGTTTCAGATACCAGCTCAAGGATATTTACGTCAGGACAGGTAACATATGCATCGGAAAGTAAGTATATATTTTTTATTTATTAATAGTTGTCTCATAGATATTAAAATAATTTGAATATGTATTACAGATAGACGGCAGCCAGAGAAGAAGAAGATAGTACAGTCCTAGACCTGGAGATGATTTAATTGTAGATGCCTTGATGCCTAGAGGAAGATGTATGTATTTTGTCGTTACAATTGTACTTAAACTGTTAATAGTTGTAAGGTAATAAAATCAGTTTTCCCTGGAGAAACAGCTTGAAAATTTATTACAATTTAGTCCAAAATTTCTTTTGAAATTTATACTCTAATGAAAAAGTATACTTGTACTCCAATTTAGGATTTGAATTAAAACATGCATCTTAATTTCTGAATTAATTATAACAGCAAATAGTCTTTTAACATTGACAATTTGGAAACCCTTTCTCTAATAGTCTCACCTGAGCGAAAGTAAAGTTTCCGATTGTCAATTTGGATATCTACATATTTAGTCGATTTTTGTTTGAAATTCAGTTCAATTTTAATCATTTCTGATCAAAATGTATACATCAGATTGTTTTGGTTAGCCACCAACATCTGATAATTTGACACACATTAATTTCAGAAATAATGATTATATCATTAAACCGTCTTCATTACTGATTGAAATATAGATTTAAAATGAAAATAAGTTAATGATATACAGTCAAAAGAGCAATTGACCAATGATGATGGCTGCCATTAATGCCAGTTTTCTTTATAGATATTTTGAAAAAAAAAAAAATAAAGTAGCAAATTTTTTAAGTTTTATATTTGGTTCAATATTTTTGAACTTATTTTGTTTTGTTTCAGATACCAGCCCAAGGATATTTACGTCAGGACAGGTAACATATGCATCGGAAAGTAAGTATATATTTTTTTATTTATTAATAGTTGTCTCATAGATATTAAAATAATTTGAATATGTATTACAGATGACGGCAGCAGAGAGAAGAAGAAAGATAGTACAGTCCTAGACCTGGAGATGATTTAATTGTAGATGCCTTGATGCCTAGAGGAAGATGTATGTATTTTGTCGTTACAATTGTACTTAAACTGTTAATAGTTGTAAGGTAATAAAATCAGTTTTCCCTGGAGAAACAACTTGAAAATTTATTACAATTTAGTCCAAAATTTCTTTTGAAATTTATACTCTAATGAAAAAAGTATACTTGTACTCAATTTAGGATTTGAATTAAAACATGCATCTTAATTTCTGAATTAATTATAACAGCAAATAGTCTTTTAACATTGACAATTTGAAACCCTTTCTCTAATAGTCTCACCTGAGAAAGTAAAGTTTCCGATTGTCAATTTGGATATCTACATATTTAGTCGATTTTTGTTTGAAATTCAGTTCAATTTTAATCATTTCTGATCAAAATGTATACATCAGATTGTTTTGGTTAGCCACCAACATCTGATAATTTGACACATTACATTAATTTGGAAATAATGATTATATCATTAAACCGTCTTCATTACTGATTGAAATATAGATTTAAAATGAAAATAAGTTAATGATATACAGTCAAAAGAGCAATTGACCAATGATGATGGCTGCCATTAATGCCAGTTTTCTTTATAGATATTTTGAAAAGAAAAAATTAAAGTAGCAAATTTTTAAGTTTTATATTTGGTTCAATATTTTTGAACTTATTTTGTTTTGTTTCAGATACCAGCCCAAGGATATTTACGTCAGGACAGGTAACATATGCATCGGAAAGTAAGTATATTTTTTTTATTTATTAATAGTTGTCTCATAGATATTAAAATAATTTGAATATGTATTACAGATGAGACGGCAGCCCAGAGAGAAGAAGAAAGATAGTACAGTCCTAGACCTGGAGATGATTTAATTGTAGATGCCTTGATGCCTAGAGGAAGATGTATGTATTTTGTCGTTACAATTGTACTTAAACTGTTAATAGTTGTAAGGTAATAAAATCAGTTTTCCCTGGAGAAACAGCTTGAAAATTTATTACAATTTAGTCCAAATTTCTTTTGAAATTTATACTCTAATGAAAAAGTATACTTGTATGCCAATTTAGGATTTGAATTAAAACATGCATCTTAATTTCTGAATTAATTATAACAGCAAATAGTCTTTTAACATTGACAATTTGAAACCCTTTCTCTAATAGTCTCACCTGAACGAAAGTAAAGTTTCCGATTGTCAATTTGGATATCTACATATTTAGTCGATTTTTTGTTTGAAATTCAGTTCAATTTTAATCATTTCTGTTCAAAATGTATACATCAGATTGTTTTGGTTAGCCACCAACATCTGATAATTTGACACACACATTAATTTCCGAAATAATGATTATATCATTAAACCGTCTTCATTACTGATTGAAATATAGATTTAAAATGAAAATAAGTTAATGATATACAGTCAAAAAGAGCAATTGACCAATGATGATGGCTGCCATTAATGCCAGTTTTTCTTTATAGATATTTTGAAAGAAAAAAATTAAAGTAGCAAATTTTTAACTTTTATATTTGGTTCAATATTTTGAACTTATTTTGTTTTGTTTCAGATACCAGCACCAGGATATTTACGTCAGGACAGGTAACATATGCATCGGAAAGTAAGTATTATATTTTTTATTTATTAATAGTTGTCTCATAGATATTAAAATAATTTGAATATGTATTACAGATAGACGGCAGCCCAGAGAGAAGAAGAAGATAGTACAGTCCTAGACCTGGAGATGATTTAATTGTAGATGCCTTGATGCCTAGAGGAAGATGTATGTATTTTGTGGTTACAATTGTACTTAAACTGTTAATAGTTGTAAGGTAATAAAATCAGTTTTCCCTGGAGAAACAGCTTGAAAATTTATTACAATTTAGTCCAAAATTTCTTTTTGAAATTTATACTCTAATGAAAAAAGTATACTTGTATGCCAATTTAGGATTTGAATTAAAACATGCATCTTAATTTCTGAATTAATTATAACAGCAAATAGTCTTTTAACATTGACAATTTGGAAACCCTTTCTCTAATAGTCTCACCTGAACGAAAGTAAAGTTTCCGATTGTCAATTTGGATATCTACATATTTAGTCGATTTTTTGTTTGAAATTCAGTTCAATTTTAATCATTTCTGATCAAAATGTATACATCAGATTGTTTTGGTTAGCCACCAACATCTGATAATTTGACACACATTAATTTCAGAAATAATGATTATATCATTAAACCGTCTTCATTACTGATTGAAATATAGATTTAAAATGAAAATAAGTTAATGATATACAGTCAAAAGAGCAATTGACCAATGATGATGGCTGCCATTAATGCCAGTTTTTCTTTATAGATATTTTGAAAGAAAAAAAATTAAAGTAGCAAATTTTTAACTTTTATATTTGGTTCAATATTTTTGAACTTATTTTGTTTTGTTTCAGATACCAGCCCAAGGATATTTACGTCAGGACAGGTAACATATGCATCGGAAAGTAAGTATTATTTTTTTATTTATTAATAGTTGTCTCATAGATATTAAAATAATTTGAATATGTATTACAGATAGACGGCAGCCCAGAGAAGAAAGAAGATAGTACAGTCCTAGACCTGGAGATGATTTAATTGTAGATGCCTTGATGCCTAGAGGAAGATGTATGTATTTTGTGGTTACAATTGTACTTAAACTGTTAATAGTTGTAAGGTAATAAAATCAGTTTTCCCTGGAGAAACAGCTTGAAAATTTATTACAATTTAGTCCAAAATTTCTTTTGAAATTTATACTCTAATGAAAAAGTATACTTGTATGCCAATTTAGGATTTGAATTAAAACATGCATCTTAATTTCTGAATTAATTATAACAGCAAATAGTCTTTTAACATTGACAATTTGGAAACCCTTTCTCTAATAGTCTCACCTGATGAAAGTAAAGTTTCCGATTGTCAATTTGGATATCTACATATTTAGTCGATTTTTGTTTGAAATTCAGTTCAATTTTAATCATTTCTGATCAAAATGTATACATCAGATTGTTTTGGTTAGCCACCAACATCTGATAATTTGACACACACATTAATTTAGGAAATAATGATTATATCATTAAACCGTCTTCATTACTGATTGAAATATAGATTTAAAATGAAAATAAGTTAATGATATACAGTCAAAAGAGCAATTGACCAATGATGATGGCTGCCATTAATGCCAGTTTTCTTTATAGATATTTTGAAAGAAAAAAAAATTAAAGTAGCAAATTTTTTAAGTTTTATATTTGGTTCAATATTTTGAACTTATTTTGTTTTGTTTCAGATACCAGCCCAAGGATATTTACGTCAGGACAGGTAACATATGCATCGGAAAGTAAGTATATATTTTTTAATTTATTAATAGTTGTCTCATAGATATTAAAATAATTTGAATATGTATTACAGATAGACGGCAGCCCAGAGAGAAGAAGAAGATAGTACAGTCCTAGACCTGGAGATGATTTAATTGTAGATGCCTTGATGCCTAGAGGAAGATGTATGTATTTTGTCGTTACAATTGTACTTAAACTGTTAATAGTTGTAAGGTAATAAAATCAGTTTTCCCTGGAGAAACAGCTTGAAAATTTATTACAATTTAGTCCAAAATTTCTTTTTGAAATTTATACTCTAATGAAAAAAGTATACTTGTATGCCAATTTAGGATTTGAATTAAAACATGCATCTTAATTTCTGAATTAATTATAACAGCAAATAGTCTTTTAACATTGACAATTTGGAAACCCTTTCTCTAATAGTCTCACCTGAACGAAAGTAAAGTTTCCGATTGTCAATTTGGATATCTACATATTTAGTCGATTTTTTGTTTGAAATTCAGTTGAATTTTAATCATTTCTGTTCAAAATGTATACATCAGATTGTTTTGGTTAGCCACCAACATCTGATAATTTGACACACACATTAATTTCGGAAATAATGATTATATCATTAAACCGTCTTCATTACTGATTGAAATATAGATTTAAAATGAAAATAAGTTAATGATATACAGTCAAAAGAGCAATTGACCAATGATGATGGCTGCCATTAATGCCAGTTTTCTTTATAGATATTTTGAAAGAAAAAAAATTAAAGTAGCAAATTTTTAACTTTTATATTTGGTTCAATATTTTTGAACTTATTTTGGTTTTGTTTCAGATACCAGCCCAAGGATATTTACGTCAGGACAGGTAACATATGCATCGGAAAGTAAGTATATATTTTTTATTTATTAATAGTTGTCTCATAGATATTAAAATAATTTGAATATGTATTACAGATAGACGGCAGCCAGAGAAGAAGAAGATAGTACAGTCCTAGACCTGGAGATGATTTAATTGTAGATGCCTTGATGCCTAGAGGAAGATGTATGTATTTTGTCGTTACAATTGTACTTAAACTGTTAATAGTTGTAAGGTAATAAAATCAGTTTTCCCTGGAGAAACAGCTTGAAAATTTATTACAATTTAGTCCAAAATTTCTTTTTGAAATTTATACTCTAATGAATAAAGTATACTTGTACGCCAATTTAGGATTTGAATTAAAACATGCATCTTAATTTCTGAATTAATTATAACAGCAAATAGTCTTTTAACATTGACAATTTGGAAACCCTTTCTCTAATAGTCTCACCTGAACGAAAGTAAAGTTTCCGATTGTCAATTTGGATATCTACATATTTAGTCGATTTTTTGTTTGAAATTCAGTTCAATTTTAATCATTTCTGATCAAAATGTATACATCAGATTGTTTTGGTTAGCCACCAACATCTGATAATTTGACACGCACATTAATTTCGGAAATAATGATTATATCATTAAACCGTCTTCATTACTGATTGAAATATAGATTTAAAATGAAAATAAGTTAATGATATACAGTCAAAAAGAGCAATTGACCAATGATGATGGCTGCCATTAATGCCAGTTTTTCTTTATAGATATTTTGAAAGAAAAAAAAATTAAAGTAGCAAATTTTTTAACTTTTATATTTGGTTCAATATTTTTGAACTTATTTTGTTTTTGTTTCAGATACCAGCCCAAGGATATTTACGTCAGGACAGGTAACATATGCATCGGAAAGTAAGTATTATTTTTTTTATTTATTAATAGTTGTCTCATAGATATTAAAATAATTTGAATATGTATTACAGATGAGACGGCAGCCAGAGAGAAGAAGAAGATAGTACAGTCCTAGACCTGGAGATGATTTAATTGTAGATGCCTTGATGCCTAGAGGAAGATGTATGTATTTTGTCGTTACAATTGTACTTAAACTGTTAATAGTTGTAAGGTAATAAAATCAGTTTTCCTGGAGAAACAGCTTGAAAATTTATTACAATTTAGTCCAAAATTTCTTTTGAAATTTATACTCTAATGAAAAAGTATACTTGTACGTAATTTAGGATTTGAATTAAAACATGCATCTTAATTTCTGAATTAATTATAACAGCAAATAGTCTTTTAACATTGACAATTTGGAAACCCTTTCTCTAATAGTCTCACCTGAGCAAAAGTAAAGTTTCCGATTGTCAATTTGGATATCTACATATTTAGTCGATTTTTGTTTGAAATTCAGTTCAATTTTAATCATTTCTGATCAAAATGTATACATCAGATTGTTTTGGTTAGCCACCAACATCTGATAATTTGACACACATTAATTTGGAAATAATGATTATATCATTAAACCGTCTTCATTACTGATTGAAATATAGATTTAAAATGAAAATAAGTTAATGATATACAGTCAAAAAGAGCAATTGACCAATGATGATGGCTGCCATTAATGCCAGTTTTTCTTTATAGATATTTTGAAAGAAAAAAAAATTAAAGTAGCAAATTTTTTAACTTTTATATTTGGTTCAATATTTTTGAACTTATTTTGTTTTTGTTTCAGATACCAGCCCAAGGATATTTACGTCAGGACAGGTAACATATGCATCGGAAAGTAAGTATTATTTTTTTTTATTTATTAATAGTTGTCTCATAGATATTAAAATAATTTGAATATGTATTACAGATAGACGGCAGCCAGAGAAGAAGAAGATAGTACAGTCCTAGACCTGGAGATGATTTAATTGTAGATGCCTTGATGCCTAGAGGAAGATGTATGTATTTTGTCGTTACAATTGTACTTAAACTGTTAATAGTTGTAAGGTAATAAAATCAGTTTTCCCTGGAGAAACAGCTTGAAAATTTATTACAATTTAGTCCAAAATTTCTTTTTGAAATTTATACTCTAATGAAAAAAGTATACTTGTACGCCAATTTAGGATTTGAATTAAAACATGCATCTTAATTTCTGAATTAATTATAACAGCAAATAGTCTTTTAACATTGACAATTTGGAAACCCTTTCTCTAATAGTCTCACCTGAACGAAAGTAAAGTTTCCGATTGTCAATTTGGATATCTACATATTTAGTCGATTTTTTGTTTGAAATTCAGTTCAATTTTAATCATTTCTGATCAAAATGTATACATCAGATTGTTTTGGTTAGCCACCAACATCTGATAATTTGACACGCACATTAATTTTGGAAATAATGATTATATCATTAAACCGTCTTCATTACTGATTGAAATATAGATTTAAAATGAAAATAAGTTAATGATATACAGTCAAAAAGAGCAATTGACCAATGATGATGGCTGCCATTAATGCCAGTTTTTCTTTATAGATATTTTGAAAGAAAAAAAAAAGTAGCAAATTTTTTAAGTTTTATATTTGGTTCAATATTTTGAACTTATTTTGTTTTGTTTCAGATACCAGCCCAAGGATATTTACGTCAGGACAGGTAACATATGCATCGGAAAGTAAGTATATTTTTTTATTTATTAATAGTTGTCTCATAGATATTAAAATAATTTGAATATGTATTACAGATGACGGCAGCCCAGAGAGAAGAAAGAAGATAGTACAGTCCTAGACCTGGAGATGATTTAATTGTAGATGCCTTGATGCCTAGAGGAAGATGTATGTATTTTGTCGTTACAATTGTACTTAAACTGTTAATAGTTGTAAGGTAATAAAATCAGTTTTCCCTGGAGAAACAGCTTGAAAATTTATTACAATTTAGTCCAAAATTTCTTTTTCAAATTTATACTCTAATGAAAAAAGTATACTTGTATGCCAATTTAGGATTTGAATTAAAACATGCATCTTAATTTCTGAATTAATTATAACAGCAAATAGTCTTTTAACATTGACAATTTGGAAACCCTTTCTCTAATAGTCTCACCTGAACGAAAGTAAAGTTTCCGATTGTCAATTTGGATATCTACATATTTAGTCGATTTTTTGTTTGAAATTCAGTTCAATTTTAATCATTTCTGTTCAAAATGTATACATCAGATTGTTTTGGTTAGCCACCAACATCTGATAATTTGACACCTTACATTAATTTCGGAAATAATGATTATATCATTAAACCGTCTTCATTACTGATTGAAATATAGATTTAAAATGAAAATAAGTTAATGATATACAGTCAAAAGAGCAATTGACCAATGATGATGGCTGCCATTAATGCCAGTTTTTCTTTATAGATATTTTGAAAGAAAAAAAAATTAAAGTAGCAAATTTTTTAACTTTTATATTTGGTTCAATATTTTTGAACTTATTTTTTTTTGTTTCAGATACCAGCCCAAGGATATTTACGTCAGGACAGGTAACATATGCATCGGAAAGTAAGTATATATTTTTTTAATTTATTAATAGTTGTCTCATAGATATTAAAATAATTTGAATATGTATTACAGATAGACGGCAGCCCAGAGAAGAAGAAGATAGTACAGTCCTAGACCTGGAGATGATTTAATTATAGATGCCTTGATGCCTAGATGAAGATGTATGTATTTTGTCGTTACAATTGTACTTAAACTGTTAATAGTTGTAAGGTAATAAAATCAGTTTTCCTGGAGAAACAGCTTGAAAATTTATTACAATTTAGTCCAAAATTTCTTTTGAAATTTATACTCTAATGAAAAAAAGTATACTTATACTCCAATTTAGGATTTGAATTAAAACATGCATCTTAATTTCTGAATTAATTATAACAGCAAATAGTCTTTTAACATTGACAATTTGGAAACCCTTTCTCTAATAGTCTCACCTGAGCAGTAAAGTTTCCGATTGTCAATTTGGATATCTACATATTTAGTCGATTTTTGTTTGAAATTCAGTTCAATTTTAATCATTTCTGATCAAAATGTATACATCAGATTGTTTTGGTTAGCCACCAACATCTGATAATTTGACACGCACATTAATTTCAGAAATAATGATTATATCATTAAACCGTCTTCATTACTGATTGAAATATAGATTTAAAATGAAAATAAGTTAATGATATACAGTCAAAAGAGCAATTGACCAATGATGATGGCTGCCATTAATGCCAGTTTTCTTTATAGATATTTTGAAAAAAAAATTAAAGTAGCAAATTTTTAACTTTTATATTTGGTTCAATATTTTTGAACTTATTTTGTTTTGTTTCAGATACCAGCCCAAGGATATTTACGTCAGGACAGGTAACATATGCATCGGAAAGTAAGTATATATTTTTTATTTATTAATAGTTGTCTCATAGATATTAAAATAATTTGAATATGTATTACAGATAGACGGCAGCCAGAGAGAAGAAGAAGATAGTACAGTCCTAGACCTGGAGATGATTTAATTGTAGATGCCTTGATGCCTAGAGGAAGATGTATGTATTTTGTCGTTACAATTGTACTTAAACTGTTAATAGTTGTAAGGTAATAAAATCAGTTTTCCCTGGAGAAACAGCTTGAAAATTTATTACAATTTAGTCCAAAATTTCTTTTTGAAATTTATACTCTAATGAAAAAAGTATACTTGTACTCAATTTAGGATTTGAATTAAAACATGCATCTTAATTTCTGAATTAATTATAACAGCAAATAGTCTTTTAACATTGACAATTTGGAAACCCTTTCTCTAATAGTCTCACCTGAACGAAAGTAAAGTTTCCGATTGTCAATTTGGATATCTACATATTTAGTCGATTTTTTGTTTGAAATTCAGTTCAATTTTAATCATTTCTGATCAAAATGTATACATCAGATTGTTTTGGTTAGCCACCAACATCTGATAATTTGACACACATTAATTTCGGAAATAATGATTATATCATTAAACCGTCTTCATTACTGATTGAAATATAGATTTAAAATGAAAATAAGTTAATGATATACAGTCAAAAGAGCAATTGACCAATGATGATGGCTGCCATTAATGCCAGTTTTCTTTATAGATATTTTGAAAGAAAAAAATTAAAGTAGCAAATTTTTAACTTTTATATTTGGTTCAATATTTTTGAACTTATTTTGTTTTGTTTCAGATACCAGCCCCAGGATATTTACGTCAGGACAGGTAACATATGCATCGGAAAGTAAGTATATTTTTTTTTATTTTTTAATAGTTGTCTCATAGATATTAAAATAATTTGAATATGTATTACAGATAGACGGCAGCCCAAGAGAGAAGAAGATAGTACAGTCCTAGACCTGGAGATGATTTAATTGTAGATGCCTTGATGCCTAGAGGAAGATGTATGTATTTTGTCGTTACAATTGTACTTAAACTGTTAATAGTTGTAAGGTAATAAAATCAGTTTTCCCTGGAGAAACAGCTTGAAAATTTATTACAATTTAGTCCAAAATTTCTTTTTCAAATTTATACTCTAATGAAAAAGTATACTTGTATGCCAATTTAGGATTTGAATTAAAACATGCATCTTAATTTCTGAATTAATTATAACAGCAAATAGTCTTTTAACATTGACAATTTGGAAACCCTTTCTCTAATAGTCTCACCTGAGAAAAGTAAAGTTTCCGATTGTCAATTTGGATATCTACATATTTAGTCGATTTTTTGTTTGAAATTCAGTTCAATTTTAATCATTTCTGTTCAAAATGTATACATCAGATTGTTTTGGTTAGCCACCAACATCTGATAATTTGACACGCACATTAATTTCGGAAATAATGATTATATCATTAAACCGTCTTCATTACTGATTGAAATATAGATTTAAAATGAAAATAAGTTAATGATATACAGTCAAAAGAGCAATTGACCAATGATGATGGCTGCCATTAATGCCAGTTTTTCTTTATAGATATTTTGAAAGAAAAAAAAAAGTAGCAAATTTTTTAACTTTTATATTTGGTTCAATATTTTTGAACTTATTTTGTTTTTGTTTCAGATACCAGCCCAAGGATATTTACGTCAGGACAGGTAACATATGCATCGGAAAGTAAGTATTATTTTTTTTATTTATTAATAGTTGTCTCATAGATATTAAAATAATTTGAATATGTATTACAGATAGACGGCAGCCAGAGAGAAAAGAAGATAGTACAGTCCTAGACCTGGAGATGATTTAATTGTAGATGCCTTGATGCCTAGAGGAAGATGTATGTATTTTGTCGTTACAATTGTACTTAAACTGTTAATAGTTGTAAGGTAATAAAATCAGTTTTCCCTGGAGAAACAGCTTGAAAATTTATTACAAATTAGTCCAAAATTTCTTTTGAAATTTATACTCTAAATGAAAAAGTATACTGTACTCCAATTTAGGATTTGAATTAAAACATGCATCTTAATTTCTGAATTAATTATAACAGCAAATAGTCTTTTAACATTGACAATTTGGAAACCCTTTCTCTAATAGTCTCACCTGAGCAGAAAGTAAAGTTTCCGATTGTCAATTTGGATATCTACATATTTAGTCGATTTTTGTTTGAAATTCAGTTGAATTTTAATCATTTCTGTTCAAAATGTATACATCAGATTGTTTTGGTTAGCCACCAACATCTGATAATTTGACACGCACATTAATTTGGAAATAATGATTATATCATTAAACCGTCTTCATTACTGATTGAAATATAGATTTAAAATGAAAATAAGTTAATGATATACAGTCAAAAGAGCAATTGACCAATGATGATGGCTGCCATTAATGCCAGTTTTTCTTTATAGATATTTTGAAAGAAAAAAAATTAAAGTAGCAAATTTTTAACTTTTATATTTGGTTCAATATTTTGAACTTATTTTGTTTTGTTTCAGATACCAGCCCAAGGATATTTACGTCAGGACAGGTAACATATGCATCGGAAAGTAAGTATATATTTTTTATTTATTAATAGTTGTCTCATAGATATTAAAATAATTTGAATATGTATTACAGATGAGACGGCAGCCCAGAGAAGAAGAAGATAGTACAGTCCTAGACCTGGAGATGATTTAATTGTAGATGCCTTGATGCCTAGAGGAAGATGTATGTATTTTGTCGTTACAATTGTACTTAAACTGTTAATAGTTGTAAGGTAATAAAATCAGTTTTCCCTGGAGAAACAGCTTGAAAATTTATTACAATTTAGTCCAAAATTTCTTTTGAAATTTATACTCTAATGAAAAAGTATACTTATACGCCAATTTAGGATTTGAATTAAAACATGCATCTTAATTTCTGAATTAATTATAACAGCAAATAGTCTTTTAACATTGACAATTTGGAAACCCTTTCTCTAATAGTCTCACCTGAGCAGAAAGTAAGTTTCCGATTGTCAATTTGGATATCTACATATTTAGTCGATTTTTGTTTGAAATTCAGTTCAATTTTAATCATTTCTGATCAAAATGTATACATCAGATTGTTTTGGTTAGCCACCAACATCTGATAATTTGACACGCACATTAATTTGGAAATAATGATTATATCATTAAACCGTCTTCATTACTGATTGAAATATAGATTTAAAATGAAAATAAGTTAATGATATACAGTCAAAAGAGCAATTGACCAATGATGATGGCTGCCATTAATGCCAGTTTTCTTTATAGATATTTTGAAAGAAAAAAAATTAAAGTAGCAAATTTTTAAGTTTTATATTTGGTTCAATATTTTTGAACTTATTTTGTTTTGTTTCAGATACCAGCCCAAGGATATTTACGTCAGGACAGGTAACATATGCATCGGAAAGTAAGTATATTTTTTTTTATTTATTAATAGTTGTCTGATAGATATTAAAATAATTTGAATATGTATTACAGATAGACGGCAGCCCAGAGAGAAGAAGAAGAAAGTACAGTCCTAGACCTGGAGATGATTTAATTGTAGATGCCTTGATGCCTAGATGATGATGTATGTAATTTGTCGTTACAATTGTACTTAAACTGTTAATAGTTGTAAGGTAATAAAATCAGTTTTCCCTGGAGAAACAGCTTGAAAATTTATTACAAATTAGTCCAAAATTTCTTTTCAAATTTATACTCTAATGAAATATATTTTAAAAAAAGTATACTTGTACTCTAATTTAGGATTTGAATTAAAACATGCATCACATTAATTTCTGAATTAATTATAACAGCAAATAGTCTCTTAACATTGACAATTTGAAACCCTTTCTCTAATAGTCTCACCTGAATGAAACACCTGAATGAAAGTAAAGTTTCCGATTGTCAGTTTGGATATCTACATATTTAATCGAGATTTTTGTTTTGAAATTCAGTTCAATTTTAATCATTTCTGTTCAAAATGTATACATCAGATTGTTTTGGTTAGCCA
>JAASAO010002943.1:0-12073 GCA_017311375.1 Mytilus coruscus
TTAACTCAACACCTTTATACCCCTCTGATCCACAAGCCTACACTGCTTCGTAAAGGGAATAGTGTATGATGCACAAGTAAGATCCTTTTTGAAAAAATGGGGGCTCTTAAAATGGCCGTTATGAAAGTCCCAAATATGATGGGAAAATCGTAAAAACTCTAACGTGGTGACCCACTACTGTTCTTTTTTGTCTGCCATAATAATTTGTGATCATGGTAGTATATGATTTAAAATCATCATAATAATGAAAATGTTGCGAACAACTGAAATGTTATATTCGAAAATGAAACTAGAAATTCAAAAGTTTGTTTCAAACACTTGATGATTATGGACTATTTTGAAGTTAGATGGTCGTTACCCAAGGAGGAATGTTAATGATATACATAAAATATCAAAAATTTTACGTGGTGATCAAATTGGTTCTCTACAGATCACATCAAAATTATGATATGATAATTATCTCTTTCTTCGTTGATAATGAAAGAAGCAGACATAAATGAATCATTGGATGCAAGAAGTACACGAACAAAATTTAACCTGCAGGAAAAAGTTCATTGTTTGAATTACGCAATAAGAATACGTAGCATACGCAGAAAATATGAAAGTAATCATTGATATAGTTTTGTTGGTCATCAAATCTTCTTCTTCTTCCGGTAAGCGGCCACCGTCAACTGGTTGACTATTCTGCCACATATTGGAGTGAGCGCTTGCAATATTCTTGAAATTTAATAAACAAAAAGAATGGGTGCAATTTAATATATATACAGGTGTAATTAAAAACATGTCATTTAAATCTAATGAAGAAGCTGAGCCTTGAAAGATTCAAGACTCGGGGCGCAGACAGTAGAGTTGGGCAAGGTGTTCCACTCTCTGATTGTTCTTGGATAGAACGACTCCTTCCGTACAGTTGTTTTACATGATGGTATTCTAAGTGCCTTTTCGTTGTTATTTCTGGAAGGGCGTTCATTCGGTTTTAGCTTACTGGATGTATCGACTTTGACAAGGTTGTTCTGTAGCTTATACATCATTATTAAGCGGCTATGTTTCCTTCGTTCTTGTAGGGTAGGCCATTAAAGATGTTCAAGCATGCTACTAACAGATGAGGTGTTGTGATATTTGTTAGTAACATACCTTGCTGTCCGTCTTTGCACCATGTCCAATCTGTGGATGTCGTTTTGCTGGTATGGGTCCCATACTGCACTGGCATATTCTAAAGAAGGCCTGACGAGGGACATATATGCTTTTTCTTTAATTGACTTGTTTTGAGATGTTAACATTCCTTTTTAAGAAGCTAATGGTGTTGTTGGCTTTGGAGCAGATGGAGCTTATGTGTTTCCCCCATTTAAGATCTGATGAAATAGTGCATCCCAGGTATTTTGCTGACGTTACATGTTCAAGGTTATTGCCATGCAGTGTGTAATTGTACTTTGATGGAGTTCGCTTCTCGGAGATGGTGAGTACATTACATTTGTCTGGATGGAATTTCATAAGCCGTGTTGTTTCCCATACAGCCAGTTGGTCAAGGTCCTTTTGTAAGTTTGCGGCATCTGCATTGGATGAGATTGTGAGATAAGCAAAAGTGTCATCAGCAAGCAGTCGTACGGTTGATTGAATCGCCTGGGGCATGTCGTTTATATAGAACAAAAATAGGCTAGGTCCCAGGACGGATCCTTGTGGTACTCCGGACTATACAGGTATGGAGGTCGATGTTTCACCCTCTACAACTACTGACTGTATTCTATCAATGAGGAAGTTGTTTATCCACTGATTTGTTTTACCGGTTATCCCATATGACTAACCTTATCAAATGCCTTGGAGAAGTCCATTATGAGACAATCTGTTTGTTTCCCCAGATCTAAGTTTCTAGTTACATCATCAGTAAATTCAATCAGTTGTGATTCACATGATAATCCCCTTTGAAACCCATGTTGTAGTGGATACATGATATTGTGTGTATCTGCATGAGACATGATATGGCTAGTTATGATGTGCTCCATTAGTTTACATGCCATGCAAATGAGAGAGACTGGCCTATAATTTATCGGATCGTATTTCTTCCCTTTCTTATACACTGGGCAGACGTTTGCAGTTTTCCAAATACTAGGTACTTCGCTTGTCTGATATGAGCAGCGGAATATTGTTGTCAGGATTGGTGCTATGTGTACTGCAAGTTCCTTTAAGACTCTTGGTGTTATATTGTCTGGCCCAGCTGCCTTATTTGGATTAAGGTTATTTAGTAGTTTGTACACACCATTTTCTGTTATGTTGATGTCCAAGATTTGTTCAAACTTTCCGGACATGTTACACTGTTCTTGAAGTTCTTTTTCTGTTATGGTGGTTTTGTCTGAAAAGGCTTTCTGAAATTGGCCATTGAGTATGTCTGCTTTATCTGTTGGCTCTGAATGTAAAGTTCCATTTGATTTTAGAGGTGGTATTTTACCCCCATCTGACCTTTTGTGTTTTATAAAGGTCCAGAACATTTTCAATTAGGTCTGGTGGTGAAACTATACTGTCGATGTAATTCCAGTAAGCTTTCCCAATTTCTCTCTGTGTCCGACGCTTAAGGTTTTTAAAATCGCCTTATATGGACATTCGCTAGCTAGTTGTTGTATCTCTTTGTTTGAGCTTTCATTGACTCTCTTAATGCAGTTATCGCTTAACATTTTAAATAAACTTTGTTTTATTCAAAATGGTTAAATCAATTTCGTTTCAAATGCAAAGAATCAGTATTATGTAAATTAACGTTTTTTCAAGCCTGTATTCTCTCCAAAAAGGATTTTGTTTTATTTTGTTTAATTTTGTGTGTCATACCCAACACATGTAACCGTATGCAAATATAATATTTTATTGCGTTAATAATGTTACTATATCTTCCTATAGTCAAGACTTCTGTGTTGACGAGAGTTATCATTGATATGTTTAAAGATATAAATATAAATTAATGGTTGACAAAACTTCGAATTTTTGAAATACTAAGGCGTTTCTACCTCAGAAATAGATTAACTTAACTGTATTTGGCAAAATTTTTAGGAATTTTTGGTCCTCAATGCTCTTCAACTTCACACTTTATTTGACTTTTTAAAACATTTTTTGAAACGAGCGTCTGGCGTAAATATAAATTTTTAATCCTGGTAACTATGATGAGTTTATTTCCTACGATTGTTGTTCATAAGCAACATCCAAAAGGAAGATAATGTTGGTTACAATTAAATTGTATGAAATTCAAGATTATTGTTTTTGGTGTCAGTTTAGTATGTTTTTTTTTTTTGTCTTCGTAACGACATGAAAATTTATGTATTACAAAGGTTTTGATACGAATTTTATTTGTTCATGCAATTTCCTGCAACGATTTCCACATATATATATGTATTACTCAAATTGAAATGGTGTGAAAAGATACACTTGTATATACATATATCAAGATTAAGACATTCTGTTGCATTTATTTGGGCGATTTTTAAAAAAAGCTTGTCTCAAGACATTGCAAATAAAAGACGTGGCTCATGTGCGATCTGTGAGTTTTTCTATTCATTGGCATTGAATTGAATGGTCCTTTAATACAATTTAACAGTTATATTATTTGTATTAATCTTTCGTAATATAATATTACTTTTTGTCTCTTCACTTGTGTTCTTGCTGGCATAATCTGAACAGGTTCTTACCATTCTTCGTACGCTTACGGATATTCTCAGACACATGCCGTGTATCAAGGGTTTGTTGTTATGTCTTCCTCATTCAAGTTTTTTGCAGCCCTGTATGCAGAGCTGTCAGGATCAGTAACCAGGTGCTCAACCTCAATATCGTCTGCCTTAAGATCAAAGATGCACTCTTTGGCCCATGTATATTCATTTCAAATACTTTTGACCATTAAACTATTGGCACTACATTCATCTGCATGTAGACGGCCTGAGTCAGGAACCACCTCAAGACTTGAATGATTGGAACAAAACTTATTTTGTATATTTATGCTTAATATATTATGGTCTGTTGATATATTTTCAGCTGTGGTGTAGACTGTTTCTGTTACAGATTGAAATGGAGTGCGTCTAATACCGGAATACAGCGGTGTAATTATACATTTCGTCCAACTGCACACTGTAGCATGTTTATCTATTGTCATTAAAATGTATAATATCTAATAAAATTAGAAGATTTAGCTAACAAAGTCCTTATATTTGAATAAAGTAACATCATTTGTTAGTGGAAAATTGTTTTAATGTTAATTACGCTTAAATTAAAAATTGTTTGCTATCCCCTCTCTGTGATTAAAGTAAGATAACTCTGGTCAATTTTCCTAACATTCAATCATTATGGGAAGATGATATATTTCTGTTTTCATTTATAGTCTTTTTCAGAAAAGTTCTAATTGTTTTGTGTAGGTTCCAATACAATTTTTCACTATAGCATTCGGCATGAGTTAGAAGTTTCTGGAATAAAGTGGTGGCTATGGTGTACTGTTTTGTGTTTGTGCGTATGTGTGTTTGTGTTAGGCGTTATTACACTTCTTTCATGTATTTGTCTTTAGGGATCGAGTAGAGCAGATAAGTTACACCAGCGTTTCTGCTTCATTTTAAGTTCTGACAATTGTATACACCATATCATAGAAACAAAACCCTTTACGAGTAGAAGGACGAATGCTGTTGGACATTTTATGATGCATACCATAACTTGAAACATTGTATTCTTGACAGCAGAATTAAACCTATGTTTTTCACCGGCATATTGTACTACAAATTAAAAGTAGAAAGAAAGCTTTTTTTAAATGATTTCCAGAATATGGCTTTAAAAGAGAGCAATTTCATGAATACTTGGAAGATGTTTTTTCTGTGACATAGGCACTTGTTTCAGAATATTTTCCTCTACATTATACCTTAATGTTACATTAAGGTATAATATAGGAAATTTTATTCTGAAACAATTGCCTGTGATCTGTGATTTAGAGCAGTTTGTCTCATCGCACTAAGAAACTTAATGATGATGAGGGTAGATTTGACCCTGCAAGTTTATGACGTTCTTGCACGGTCTGAATATTTAAAAATAACAAAACATACATATAAGATGATAAAATAAATCTTTATATTGGTGTATATTAATTTTAAACATTTCAAAACAAATAAAAGAAATTATAAATTTACATAAATGTCTTTAATAAACTAACGAAAATAGGAATATCTAGTACATTTACAGATTTTGTAACGATTTTAAATTCAATAAAAAACTATATGTAAAATATAAAATTATAACCCTTTTCAAGGTAGACAATCAACACATAAACTTTATGAAATTGAACATAGTTCAAAGGAATATAACTCTTGTATACAAATAATACATTAATGGAATTAATTAACTGGGCATTTGCGCTCCACCTTCAATGAAGATTCTAAATTATAAACATAACCAAAAGTTGTTAATCTATAGGAAAGTGAGGACTAATGAAAGCTAACCCACTGTACAAAATATTTCTTTGAAATTTTTTAAAACTTACTCAGAAAAATGCTCGAGCTCGACTTGCATAGCTCATATTTAACGTTTTTACACAATATTTTGATAAAGTAGTTAAAGATTATTTGCTTCTCAAAGTGAAAGACGCAATATAGGTCGTATGCTTGCATCGATTTACCCAAATACAGATTGAATTAAGTCCTGAACATTTTGACATTGTTTGTTTATTTTTATCAATACCGGTTTGTAAACAAATCACAATTACATGTTAAGATCCGACTAAATACCGATATCGTCAGGTAAATACGCTACACACTGTTTGTATTTGGATCTTCCTTGCCTCTGAGTCGATTGTATCCAATAATTTCATTTTTTTTCTTTTTACTCAAGTTCATTTTATTCACATCTACCATGTTTTAAGTACTTTATTTGCTCTTCTGTGTAGACTGGATTCTACTGGTGCCTGCATTTAACCATTTGTCCGACATGTAAAGCTGTATCTAGTTTATATGGTTTTCTGCCTGGTTTTCCTGTTTCTAATTCTTCGTATACGCCATACTTATCCGAGATATAACTGCATCTCGCACAAATCAAAGTCTGTCGAGAAGAGAATCCTATTTTCTTCTCTTTCTCTAAACCACAGGATCATTTACCCTCACAAACAGGACTTTTTTGCTGGGGCTTCCTAAATGCCTTGTTCAACATTTCTTCCATCTTGTACATACATACCGTGCGATAAGAATTGAAGTCAGGCCTCGAAAAAAATGCTCATTTAAAGAGCTGTATTTAGAATATTTTCAACAAATATTTTTCTCAATTAGAGTTACCTGCCCCTTACTTGGGTATAATTTTTTTTTCAAGGAATCAGACAGGTTTTTGGTGAGATTGGACATGGTTAGGTTGAGTTTGGTTAGGTTGATCATTGACTCTTTGTTAGCGGCATGTTATCCGTAAAACAGAAATATTAGCATGTTGATAAGAATCTAACATGCGGTTATTGTTGTTCTTACTAGTAGCAGTACCTATACTTGCATTCCCCTGCATGCAATTCTGGAATATCTCCTTATAATTTTGTGCTGCCGTCTCCTGTCTTTTTATTTCTGCTCTTTTCTTTTGTAAATTTGCCTCTGACACTACTGCAGACCAAACCATTAAAATACCATTAACAACCATTAAAATTTAACAAAACTGTGTATTACCATATTCTCACAATAAGGCATTACATTTCTGCACATGGTCCTGTTTAAAGTCATCTGGAAAATATGCTTTGACTCCATTACAATTTATATGAGTTTCAATGTTTATTCCATTTGCCCTTGGACTGTTTAGTTGTTTTAAAATCTGTATATTTTACAATATCAGGTACTGTATTAATATCAGTTATCTTATTATGAGTTCCCTTTTCACAGATAAACCTCAAATTAAACCTTTACAATATAAAATGCATTTAATTAACAATAACTGTGACATAAAAAGCATTTGTATGAAATTCAAGATTATTGTTTTTTTAATGCCTGTGGAAAAGGTCATCCCCTTGTCTTCTTATCGACATGAACATTTATGTATTACTAAGGTTAGGATACGAATTTAATTTGTCTATGCAAATTCTTGCAAATATTTTCACAAATGTATGTATTACTCAAATTTAAATTGGTGTTTAAAGAGAGTAAACGATATACATATTTCAAGATTAAGGCATTCTTTAGCTTTTATATGTGCGATTTCTTTTTTTCAAAGCTTATTGTGTCAAGACAAAGCAAAAAAGAGGCACATGTGCATTCCATGAATTTGTCTATTCATTGGGAATTGAATTGTATGATCATTGAATACAATTTTACAGTTATTTGTTGAATAAATCTTTCTTAATATGAGATGACTTCTTAATTATGGTTAACATCCCGATTATGTAGCAAGTAATTGTTATGAAGGTAATCTGATGGTAATTACCGTAGCTTTCAATGGAATTTGAAAATAGTATCCATGATTTCTTTTAAGCTTATCTGGTCACTGTTTAATCGTTCAAGGCAAACATTTGCTACTTGAGATTTTGATAAACTTTTCTCAAAATATTTTGTGGAACACTTTTCAAGCCTAAATTGACATTTTATTTTCACCAAACCAAAATCCTCTTCTCCTTGATCAGAAACATCCCTCACTAATCCATCTGGACTACAAGTAAGCTCTGGGTAATTTGGATTAACCCATAAACCACATTGTGCAACTTTTAGCAAAGGAGATTGTTTTGCTTCATTAATGCATAATCTTTTAAAGCATCATTCTCATGCTCGATTCCATAAGTCATAGCTTTTGTGTTGATCGGATTAGTTTTATGCATTATTTTTTAGTGTAAAAACACTGAAGATTAACGAACAATTTAGGATATATAAAAGGAACGTGTTTCTTCATTACTTATTTCCGCGCAGATATTCGAATGAAATGAATATTGTTTATAAGAATAAGTATTTTATTGAAGAAATAGATGTTTGAAAAAAAATGTTTCCTTCCACGTGCAGAAAAGTGCGCATGGTGTGGTTGCAAAGTGTTTCTGCATTTTCACCCCATGACTAAAATTTAATTGACTTGTGTAGCGCGAAACCTCTCATCGACGGAGGTAGATGTACAGCTGTATCTTAATTTGATGGTTTTCTGTCTGGTTTTTCTGTTTCAAATTCTTCGTATAGACTATACTTATCCAATATATTACTGCATCTCGCACCAATCAAAATGTGGCTAGAAGAGAATCCTCTTTTCTTCTCTTTCTCTATACCATAGGATCATTTACCCTCATAGACAGGACTTTTTTGCTGGTGCTTCCTAAATGCCTTGTTCCACATTTCTTCCATCTTGTATATACACACCGTGCGATAAGAGTTGAAGTCAAGTCTCGAAAAAAAAAATGCTCATTTGAAAGAGCTGTATCTAGAATATTTTCAACAATTTTTTTTTTCTCAATTAGGGTAACCTGCCCCTTGCTAGGGTATAATTTTTTCAAGGAATTAGACAGGTTTTTGGTGAGATTGGACATAGTTAGGTTGATCATTGACTCTTTGTTAGCGGCATGTTTATATCCGTAAAACAGAAATATTAGCATGTTGATAAGAATCTAACTTGCGGTTATTGTTGTTCTTACTAGTATCAGTACCTATACTTGCATTCCCTGCATGCAATTCTGGAATATCTCCTTATACTTTTGTGCTGCCGTCTCCTGTCTTTTATATCTGCTCTTTTGTTGTGTAAATTTGCCTCTGACACTACTGCAGACCAAACCATTAAAGTACCATTAACAAGCATTAAAATTTAACAAAACTGTGTAATACCATATTCTCACAATAAGGTATTACATTTCTACTATGGTCCTGTTTAAAGTCATCTGGAAAATATTGTGCTTTGACTCCATTACAATTTATGTTTAATGTTTATTCCGTTTGCCCTTATTTTCTTCTTTCTCTAAACCACATGATCATTTACCCTCACAGACAAGACTTTTTGCTGGTGCTTCCTAAAGACCTTGTCCCACATTTCTTCCATCTTGTACATACACACCGTGAATTGAAATCAGGCCTGGAAAAACACATAAAAAATCTCATATAGACCTGTATCAAGAATATTTTCAACAAATATTTTTTCTCTCAATTAGAGTTACCTGCCCCTTGCTTTGGGGATGCATTTTTAACTGACTGTTGGACATTTTAAATTAGTTTTATAAGGCTAATTATCTCTGTTTCATTTAAACAAAACATTAAACTACTTAATTTTACAAGGAAAAGACAGAGTTAATTCCAGTTAAATATACTTTTAGTGTAAGAAATTTGAAATTTAATGAATTTTCAGTATTTTCCACCGCAACACTGTATCTCTTCTTCAGGTGGCAAACAATACTTATGATCAGGGGAATATATTAATTATATATACAAATGAAAAACAATGTATACCAAATAATTACCTTAATACAAGTATCGTCGGGTCTTTTTAATTTTGATAGACCTGATTCATTTTCTTAATGATTCTAACATTAATCTGATTTGTATCCCTATTATTATTAATATTAAATGTGTCACTAGGTAATTGTCTTCCTCTTTCTGCACTTTTTCGTCTCTTTACCGCACTTTTTTGCTCTATCACTTGACAGGTTGTATACTGCAAATATTTCTGAAAATTTACATAAGAAAAATTTGTCATTAAAATTTCCATGACCGAATCAACATTTAAGTATTGAAGTGCGTCTTGTTCTATGTCTTCAGTGGTTTCATAGATGCTTTTCAACATGTCCTCTCTGCAATTAAAACCAATTACGTATATTATTACTTAATATTTAGTCAAAGCTACCTGAATGGATGACAGCATTGTCTGGTATGAACACAAAGCATTTGAAAAAAATAGTGTGACATTAACAACTGTTTCCCTGTGTAGATAGTAAATACATTATCTGTATCATTAATAAGAGACACACTTTGATGTAACAAGAAAAGCAAATGCATGTGTGAAAAATGAGATATGGAGTATGTGTGCATTAGACAAAATTGCAATTAATACAATGTAAACAAATCAATGGAACAACACTTTTATTGTTGTTCTTCATCTTTAAGTCACCATGATGTATATGTTTACGTTTTAAAAATCAAAAATGTATAAAGTTACATGTATTTTGTTACTTATAAAATAAAATGTACAATAGCCGGGATCAATGCTATACTACGTGATTTTTATGATTGATTAATTCAGTGATTGAGCAGTGTCTCTGACTTATAATAGATACAAATAAAGAATGTTATTCAATAAATCCCATTATTCTTTACAGTGTCTACTGTGTCGTCAGCCACTGATACTATATATTTATGTAAACAAGATGCAAAAAAAAAAAAAAAAAAAAGAAAAACACAACAGCTACACATAAAAGATATGCATAAAGAGGTAAATTATGCACCAAAAGCTTAAATCCAAGAAACGTGACACCGATTCGAAATCTCCAACTATTTTAATTGTTCCATATTCTTAATCAGTCTTCCGATTCTCGAAAAGAGATAGGAAAAAAAAAAAAAAAAACAGTCCAGAAGATGACGAAAATTCTCACTTTAAATATAATTCTTTTAATGTAGATTTAACACAGTGGTTGGTTTAAATGGAATTTTATTAATGGAAATTTAACAGCAAAGACATATTCCCATCAGATTTACAGACTTGTGATTTATGATAGACTAAGAAACATTTATGGCGAACAAAATGACCAGGAACTTAATCAACAAGAGCAGCTGGGTGATCTAAATGGGCGGAAACAAGTCGAACAACGTAAAAAAAATAAGGCGATATCTTAGATTTAAAGAGGTGTAAACAGGGTTAAATTGTCAAACTATAAATGATTCATAAGTATGTAAGAACCTCGTCCCTTCTTGTAAAGTGTTCAAGTTGTGATTCACCTTAATAAGAGTCCTTAGCTCTTCAATGGTTGGTTTCACTGTAGTGTCAGATCTCTCCTGTAGTATCACTTGTATCTCTTCCAAGAACATAGGTCTGTGTATTTCTTTGAGAGATAATGTCGGCAACAATAAAATTGTATGAAATTCAATATTTTTTGTAGGTGAAGCAGTAATAGATAAATCGTCATTCTTTTGTCTTCTTCTGCTGTAATAATGGGAGTATGAAGTAGACCAGCTTGTTAACTCAGATTTATTTGTGCAGCGCGTCGTCCCCTTTTTTTACTTGCAACCTCTTCGTACAAGTCAGACATTTTAGATCTGTATGAACGTTAACATTTTGTACATTTGGGCACTCTCTTCAAGCTGATCCCCACTTTTCCATTTACAAGTCCCATTTAAGGATGTCATTAGAATGTGGGGATACATTCTGATGCTCTCTGAGCACCTCATTCCACATTGCTGTGTTTTTGTTTATTGTTACTGTTCTGTTGGTGTATTTTCAGATCTGGAGGTAGAAAATTAATGAAAGTCTGTACCTGCCTTTTTACATAACTGTGTAGCAATCTTTGCATATTTTTCCTTTTATATTATGTAGTAGCATGTGGAAAATTAGATTTATCTCCTTTCAGAGCGTTTTTATAATGCTGTGATGCAGATATTGCTGTAAATACGCAATCCCTTTCCTTTCATGAATGTGACCTACCGAATTAGACTATTTACCGGATTTGTTATCACATAAGCAACACGACGGGTGCCACATGTGGAGCAGGATCTGGGTACCCTTCCGGAGCACCTGCGATCACCCCTAGTTTTGGTGGGGCTCGTGTTGCTTATTATTTAGTTTTCTATGTTGTGTCATGTGTTCTATTGTTTGTCTGTTTTTCATTTTTGCCATGGCGTTGTCAGTTTATTTTCGATTTGTGAGTTTTACTGTCCCTCTGGTATCTTTCGTCCCCTTTCAAGTATTTTAAAATTCGAATAATTATTTGGTATGTACAAATAATATATTTACTTCATCATTCAAAACTATTCTGTATAGCTTTTCAGTATTAGATACCCTTCATCTATAAACTGTTGTTAAAATGTTTGTTTTCTAATGTGATGTTTATAATTTTTATTATTTACTTTAAATGTTTTATCAATTGTAATGCAAAGTATGATCTTACCCAGTCTTATTTTCATTCTCTGCACATTTTCTACTTCAGACTTGGCTGCCT
>JAASAO010002775.1:0-11192 GCA_017311375.1 Mytilus coruscus
TGTTACGAACGTAAAGGCCGACATGAGATCTCTCCTGTCTGAATGGGAATATTGTTTTACCTCAAAACCTGATATAAATTGTTTTGATAGTATAACCACAACTTAAATATGATGTTTCCAAGTATTACACTTCTAATATAGATGTGCAAATTACTGTTGATTCAGCCTATCCTAAAATGTCACATTTTAAACACAAAACCTTGAGTATTAATTTTTTAAATCCACACAGAGAACTTCAAACTTGACCAATACCTACAATTTTTTCCACCATATTTCTTTAATATATGTTAAATGAAAATATAACAACTACATTATGAACTGATTAATATTTTATTAGAAAATCAATAAAAATACTCAAATAGTAAAATAGGTACAGTATCAGAGAATGAGTTATATAGTATCATGAATTCTCAAGAAACTTTTCAATTTTCTACAAATTTCAAAAGAACAATTTTCACTTATTCTGATTATATTGTGCAGACATCATTAGTATCATCATCTCTTGATCAATACTGCAGCATTGTTACCACATGGGCAGATAATCATGTATTCTGATTACATTGTACAAATATCATTAGTATCATCATATCTTGATCAATACTGCAGCATTGTTACCACATGGGCAGATAATCATGTATTCTGATTACATTGTACAGATATCATTAGTACCATCATATCTTGATCAATACTGCAGCATTGTTACCACATGGGCAGATAATCATGTATTCTGATTACATTGTACAGATATCATTAGTATCATCATATCTTGATCAATACTGCAGCATTGTTACCACAAGGGCAGATAATCATGTATTCTGATTACATTGTACAGATATCATTAGTATCATCATCTCTTGATCAATACTGCAGCATTGTTAACACATGGACAGATAATCATGTATTCTGATTACATTGTACAGATATCATTAGTATCATCATCTCTTGATCAATGCTGTAGCATTGTTAACACATGGGCAGATAATCATGTATCATGATTACATTGTACAGATATCATTAGTATCATCCTCTCTTGATCAATACTGCAGCATTGTTAACACATGGGCAGATAATCATGTATCATGATTACATTGTACAGATATCATTACTAGTAGTATCATCATCTCTTGATCAATACTGCAACATTGTTAACACATGGGCAGATAATCATGTATTCTGATTACATTGTACAGATATCATTAGTATCATCATCTCTTGATCAATACTGCAGCATTGTTAACACATGAGCAGATAATCATGTATTCTGATTACATTGTACAGATATCATTAGTATCATCATCTCTTGATCATTACTGCAGCTTTGTTAACGCATGGGCAGATAATAATTCATTCTGATTACATTGTACAGATATCATCTCTTGATCAGTACTGCAGCATTGTTAACACATGAGCAGATAATCATGTATTCTGATTACATTGTACAGATATCATTAGTATCATCATATCTTGATCAATACTGCAGCATTGTTAACACATGGGCAGATAATAATTCATTCTGATTACATTGTACAGATATCATCTCTTGATCAGTACTGCAGCATTGTTAACACATGAGCAGATAATCATGTATTCTGATTACATTGTACAGATATCATTAGTATCATCATATCTTGATCAATACTGCAGCATAATTAGCACATGCTGATATGATAATTTATTAGCCATGATAAAATGCTAGTCGAGAGAAAGACGCCTTGAGAATGTTGTCATCATCTCTGTCATAAGGGCCCTATGTTTTATATCCTTTTGTGTATCAGTAAGGCTACTTCTATTGACAACTCGTTTATAAACCAGTATAGTAACATTTATCTGACCTGTTATTTTACTGATTGTGTCCTATTATAAACCAGTATAGTAACATGTATCTGATCTGTTATTTTACCTATTGTATCCTATTATAAACCAGTATAGTAACATGTATCTTATCTGTTATTTTACTGATTGTGTCCTATTATAAACCAGTATAGTAACATGTATCTGATCTGTTATTTTACTGATTGTGTCCTATTATAAACCAGTATAGTAACATGTATCTGATCTGTTATTTTACTGATTGTGTCCTATTATAAACCAGTATAGTAACATGTATCTGATCTGTTATTTTACTGATTGTGTCCTATTATAAACCAGTATAGTAACATGTATCTGATCTGTTATTTTACTGATTGTGTCCTATTATAAACCAGTATAGTAACATGTATCTGATCTGTAGTTTTACCTATTGTATCCTATTATAAACCAGTATAGTAACATGTATCTGATCTGTTATTTTACTGATTGTGTCCTATTATAAACCAATATAGTAACATGTATCTGATCTGTTATTTTACTGATTGTGTCCTATTATAAACCAGTATAGTAACATGTATCTGATCTGTTATTTTACTGATTGTGTCCTATTATAAACCAATATAGTAACATGTATCTGATCTGTTATTTTACCTATTGTGTCCTATTATAAACCAGTATAGTAACATGTATCTGATCTGTTATTTTACTGATTGTGTCCTATTATAAACCAGTATAGTAACATGTATCTGATCTGTTATTTTACCTATTGTGTCCTATTATAAACCAGTATAGTAACATTTATCTGATCTGTTATTTTACTGATTGTGTCCTATTATAAACCAGTATAGTAACATGTATCTGATCTGTAGTTTTACCTATTGTATCCTATTATAAACCAGTATAGTAACATGTATCTGATCTGTTATTTTACTGATTGTGTCCTATTATAAACCAATATAGTAACATGTATCTGATCTGTTATTTTACTGATTGTGTCCTATTATAAACCAGTATAGTAACATGTATCTGATCTGTTATTTTACCTATTGTGTCCTATTATAAACCAGTATAGTAACATGTATCTGATCTGTTATTTTACTGATTGTGTCCTATTATAAACCAGTATAGTAACATGTATCTGATCTGTTATTTTACTGATTGTGTCCTATTATAAACCAGTATAGTAACATGTATCTGATCTGTTATTTTACTGATTGTGTCCTATTATAAACCAGTATAGTAACATGTATCTGATCTGTTATTTTACTGATTGTGTCCTATTATAAACCAGTATAGTAACATGTATCTGATCTGTTATTTTACTGATTGTGTCCTATTATAAACCAGTATAGTAACATGTATCTGATCTGTTATTTTACTGATTGTGTCCTATTATAAACCAGTATAGTAACATTTATCTGATCTGTTATTTTACTGATTGTGTCCTATTATAAACCAGTAAAGTAACATGTATCTGATCTGTAGTTTTACCTATTGTGTCCTATTATAAACCAGTAAAGTAACATGTATCTGATCTGTTATTTTACCTAATGTGTCCTATTATAAACCAGTAAAGTAACATGTATCTGATCTGTTATTTTACTGATTGTGTCATATTATAAACCAGTATAGTAACATGTATCGGATCTGTTATTTTACCTATTGTGTCCTATTATAAACCAGTATAGTAACATGTATCTGATCTGTAGTTTTACCGATTGTGTCCTATTATAAACCAGTATAGTAACATGTATCTGATCTGTTATTTTACTGATTGTGTCCTATTATAAACCAGTAAAGTAACATGTATCTGATCTGTAGTTTTACCTATTGTGTCCTATTATAAACCAGTATAGTAACATGTATCTGATCTGTAGTTTTACCTATTGTGTCCTATTATAAACCAGTATAGTAACATGTATCTGATCTGTTATTTTACCTATTGTGTCCTATTATAAACCAGTATAGTAACATGTATCTGATCTGTTATTTTACCTATTGTGTCCTATTATAAACCAGTAAAGTAACATGTATCTGATCTGTAGTTTTACCTATTGTGTCCTATTATAAACCAGTATAGTAACATGTATCTGATCTGTTATTTTACCGGTTGTGTCCTACTCCGATTGTGTCATTTTTATGCTGAGTGATTCGCATTGCGGGTGATGCATGAATTATAGCAGGATATTATGCAATTCCTTCAGTTGCTGTTTGTTACTTTGATTTGTCTCTCCCAAATCAATTTACTCTATTGTTTATCAGTAAACTATTGTCACCTTAATTTGAATTAATAAATACTGGCAATCTTCATTCCACTTGAATAAATGCTGATATACAATCGCTGTACTTTGACTTTGTAGCTTTATTCCGACTCTGGATTGACTCCATACATTGCTACAGTAGACTGGAAGAGAAAAATATTATATCTGATGACAAGACAACTACGTCAGGTGATCTTGATCCACCAGTAGTTATTGTTGGCACATGGAAAGATGCTGTGACCTCAGAAGCAGACACGGTATATGATGTTTACAAATTCATATAGATTTAGACACTGCTATTGTTTCATGTGTTTGTTCTGCTCTTTATCGACCGCAAAATTTTTTGCGTTTGTATAATCTTATCGTCTTCGTCGTCGTCCGAAGACACATTTGGTTTCAAACAATAACTTTAGTTTAAGTAAATGGATCTCTATGAAATTTTACCAGAAGGTTCAATACCACAAAAGGAAGGTTGGGATTGATTTTGGGGTTATGGTATCAACAGTGTAGGAATTAGGGGCCAAAAACAGGCATTTTGTAGCTTCGGACAATGGCGTGTGTGTAAAAGTATGGATCTCTCTGAAATTGTACCATAAGGTTCCATATCACAAAGGGAAGGCTGGGATTGAGTTTGGGGTAATAGCCCCAAATGTTCAGGAATTAGGGATAAAAGGAGCCAAAACAAGCATTTTTCTAGGTTCAAGACAATAACTTGTGTTTAAGTGAATGGATCTCTCTAAAATTGTACTATAAGGTTCCATACCACAAAGGGAAGGCTGGGATTGAGTTTTGGGTAATTACTCAAGGGGTTAAAAAGTTTGGGGATTTTTTCCCAATTTTTGGGGGTTACATTTTCTTTCTTCAAAATTTTGAAATTTCAAATTTTTGAAAAGCTTCAAGAAGAAATCTTCAATTGCACAGTATTGCACAATAGCAAGAAATCTTCAATTGCACAGTATTGCGCAATAGCACAGTATTGGGAAATAGCAAGAAATCTTCAATAGCAAAGTATTGCGCAATAGCAAGAAATCTTCAATTGCACAGAATTGCGCAACAGCACAGTATTGCACAATAGCACTGTATTGCGCTGTGATATTGTGCAATAGCAAAATTTTCAATTGCACAGTGTTGTGCAATAGCACAGTATTGTGCAATAGCAAGAAATCTTTAATTGCACAGTATTGCGCAATAGCAAGAATTCTTCAATTGAAAATAAATACAAATCTTTTAACCAATTTCAATGGGATTAATTTAGTCTTTAAATTTTGGGGTTCTAACCTTGTATTACTATTTTGGATATTGGGCCCCATTTTTAAATTGGTCTACATTGAGGTCAAAAGGGTCCAAAATTAAACTTTGTTTGTTTTCATAAAAACTGAATTATTGCGGCTGTAAATAAGATTAAAACTTTTTGAGTTACAGGACTTAGTAACTAAACAGGTGTGTGTTTTTTTCATGACATGCCGTATATCAAAATCAATTTATGATTATTGCTTAAAACTTTACACTTCTTAGTTATATTAATCTAAAGATCTGTATAGTTTTGGTTTTGATTCAAAATTTTATTTTTGAGTTATTGAGTATTTTGTAAAAAGGGGAAGGGTTTTTCACATGTCGCGCCGTATCTCAAAAACGATTTATGATTATTGCTTAAAATTTTACACACTTATTATTTATATTAATCTAAAGATCTGTATACTTTTTGGTTTTGATTCAAAATTTTATTTTAGAGATATTAATTTTTTTTTTTAAAGGGGTTTTCACATGTCGCCGTATCTCAAAACGATTTCTTACTATTGCTTAAAATTTTACACTTCTTAGTTATATTAATCTAAAGATCTGTATACTTTTTGGTTTTGATTCCAAATTTTATTTTAGATATATTGAGTTTTTGTAAAAAGGGGTTTTCGCATGTCGCGTCGTATGTCAGAAACTATTTATGATTATTGCATAAAAATTCACACACAAGACGACGGGCGTATCATGCGCTCGTGGCGCAGCTGTTTATTATTTTGGGCCCTGTTTTCAAATTAGACCATATTAAGGTTTAAAGGGTCCAAAATTAAACTTTGTTTGATTTCAGCAAAAATTATAAATTTTGGGTTTTTTATATGCTGAATCTAACCATGTTGTTAGATTTTCTATATCAGACCATTCTAGGTAAATTAAATGTCCCATTTCAAATTTTTAAGATCTTTGACCACATTCGTTTTGTCTCAGAAACCTGTATTATGTCAAAATTTGATCACAATCCAAATTCAGACAGTATCAAGCTTGAATATTGTGTCCAAACTTGACTCAACTGTTCAGGGTTCGACCTCTGCGGTCATATCAGGCTGCGCTCAGCGAAGCATTTATTAAAGGATTATATAATTTTGTTTAAAAGTGGAATCATACCAATATTATTTAAGAATTCTTTTGTGTTTTTTAATGGTATAAAAATTATTTTGTATGAAGTGCAGAAGCAATAATCCTGGACCTGGATTTCCATAATAATGATTACTAGGGATACTTATCTGTCTAGAAGGGTTCATCTGACCTTGCCACCATTTTGTCTCGCCTTGGCGGAGTCAAAAGCGAGACATAGGTATGTTTCTGGCGTCGGTGGCGATGGCAGCGTCAACAATGTATAAGTTTGTGATTACGTCTAGTTTATGGTGAACCACAAGTGGTAGGTCAATCATATTTGGTATGCAGTTGCATTAGCATTGGCACATCTCATTTCCATGGAGATTATTTGGCTCTGTCCCCTTAGTCATGGTCTATTGACTTTGAAAATTTTGCTAAGTTAACGTGTATTAGTTTGTGATTAGGTCAGTTGAAGGGGAACCATTAGTGGTAGGCCAATGTTAATTGGTATTCAGTTGTATAAGCATTAGCACATCTCATTTCCATGGAGAATATTTGGCCCGCCCCTCTGTCATGGTTTATCGACTTTGAAAATTTTGCTTAGTTTACATGTATTATTTTGTAATTAGATCAGTTTTAGATGAACTGCTAATGTCAAGTCAATGATATTTGGTATGCAAATTTATTAGCATTTGCAAGTATCGTTTCCATGGAGATTATATAGCCCCACCCCTCTTCATGGTTCATTGACTTTGAATCTTTTACATAATTTACAAGTTAATGTTTGTGTTTAGGTTTGTTTAGAGGAATGACTTATAATAAGTCAATGGTATTTGGTATGCAGTTGTATTAGCATTGGCACTTCTCATTTACCTGGAGTTTATTCTATGACTCAGGGACTTGGAAATATATAGCAGACGGGCTGAAATCCATGACTTAACAGTAGCAACTATGACACTGACGATACGACGGATGCAGCAAGTAATGACTTTATTCATTGTTAAATCTGTATTCTATTTTCTGTGGTTTATCGATAATGATTCATGTACCTAGTTGATTCTTGTTTAGGTGTTCCTCATGATTAAGTAAACTGTGACTTTGTTAGAACTCCTCTTTTTAAAAGGTGTTCTTGGTGATTCTTTTATACCCTGTATTTGTAGCTCTCTTGTTTAGGTGTTCTCTGGTATTCTTTTATACCCTGTATTTGTAGCTCTCTTGTTTAAGTGTTCTCTGGTATTCTTTTATACCCTGTTTTTGTAACTTATTTCTTAACATACTCCTGCAGTGTTGACAACCTTGACAATAAACGTGACCTTCAGACTTGGACATTCCTATAAGATTGAAACAGACAATCCAGTACAACCAAATAGTATATCAATGAGTTTGCTGCTGACAACAAGATTATTTAATTTCTATTTTTATTAATAAATATATAAATAATTTGGCCCTTGAGAGTCAAGTACTCAGCAAAGGGAAATTTAGCTCCAGGCCCTGTCGACGACACTTGGTATAGATGGACCAAGCCCCATGGACATGGACACTCCGTCAACCAACCGGAACCAGATGAGTTCCTATAAGGGGATGAAGCGTTGCTCCATCTCATAGCAGGTGGCTACGATAAAGGGGTTAGATTGACGGTGGAGAGAAATAAATGTAGATGTATTACATTTAATGACTTGGGAAATGAGAAATTAGACCAGTGGTCAATTTCGAAAGGGAGATTTGAAATTGAAGAAAACCACTGGTTTGCTGAGACTGCTCCCATATACAGTGAGTAGTTGAAGGTTATTAAAGGGAGGTGGGTGGGTATTTTGTAACTTTATGATAACTAATGTATGACTTTCCTGTCAGCAGCAAAACTCAAACTGAACAACTACCTAGCATCCTGGGGAAATTTGAGAAGGGTATGTATCACTCCTTTGCCTTATAACCAAATAAGGAGTGATCATGCAGCCAGAGGCATGTCAGTACCATTCATGTGCTACACACATGCAAACTATGATGTGTCATCAATAAACAATGCTTATACATAATATAAGCTTCTTTTATTCTATGACTCCAGGGACTTAGGTATATAGCAGACAGGCTGAAATCCATGACTTAACAGTAGCAACTATGACACTGACGATACGACGGATGCAGCAAGTAATGACTTTATTCATTGTTAAATCTGTATTCTATTTTCTGTGGTTTATCGATAATGATTCATGTACCTTGTTTAGCTAGTTGATTCTTGTTTAGGTGTTCCTCATGATTAAGTAAACTGTGACTTTGTTAGAACTCCTCTTTTTAAAAGGTGTTCTTGGTGATTCTTTTATACCCTGTATTTGTAGCTCTCTTGTTTAGGTGTTCTCTGGTATTCTTTTATACCCTGTATTTGTAGCTCTCTTGTTTAAGTGTTCTCTGGTATTCTTTTATACCCTGTTTTTGTAACTTATTTCTTAACATACTCTTGCAGTGTTGACAACCTTGACAATAAACGTGACCTTCAGACTTGGACATTCCTATAAGATTGAAACAGACAATCCAGTACAACCAAATAGTATATCAATGAGTTTGCTGCTGACAACAAGATTATTTAATTTCTATTTTTATTAATAAAATATATAAATAATTTGGCCCTTGGGAGTCAAGTACTCAGCAAAGGAAATTTAGCTCCAGGCCCTGTCGGCGACACTTGGTATAGATGGACCAAGCCCCATGGACATGGACACTCCGTCAACCAACGGAACCAGATGAGTTCCTATAAGGGGATGAAGCGTTGCTCCATCTCATAGCAGGTGGCTACGATAAAGGGGTTAGATTGGCGGTGGAGAGAAATAAATGTAGATGTATTACATTTAATGACTTGGGGAAATGAGAAATTAGACCAGTGGTCAATTTCGAAAGGGTCCAAAAGTCAGGTGTGAAACAGCTGAGTGACCCCCAAGGTAATAAATGGGAAGAATTGGGTTTAAGGAATGAAACCTTCAACTAAACACTGTGGAATTGTATTAAACACAATTTAAGCTGTACATAGTTTAATGATATAACACACAACTGACTAATTCATGAAAATAAATGTGTAAGAGTTAACATGTAATCTTAGTGCTACATAGATTTATATATATATATACATACATAATATGCATAATAACTGTAAAAATTTAACTGTTACAAATTTGTTGCTGTGCATTCTTAATAGAAGATTTATCTGTTCTAACATAGCGACAATAACTATCAGAACTCCATCTACCCAATGTTTTAATTAAGTGATCTTCAATATTAGCTTTACCAGCACTGGTTGCTGCACCTATCGAAAAGAATGTCCATTATATAGGACGGCTTGGTATCCACAGGCTTCTAATAAAATTTTTAAATTTGTAATAAAATATTTTCTTTCTAAAGCTGAAAAATTTTCATTAATGAACAATGGATCTGAAAGTGCACATTTTCCTTTAACTGATCTTAATTGTAAGTAGTTCTTTAAAGTTGTATAAGGGCATAGGATATTATTTAGCCTATGCAATTGTATGTCATTGCCTTTCCTAAAAGGATCTGTTTTGACTGCTTTAGGTGAAGAATTGCAAAATCTTCATAAAATGTAACATCAGAAACACATAAATTAGATTCTGAATCAAAGTTAGATGCATTATCTACGGTAAATTCACCACAACGTAAAAACCATGAAATGCTACAATACAAACAGTTTCAAACATTAAGTCTATAAATTCTGAAAAAAGCCTCTCTTCAGTTTAACACACATTTGCTTTAGTATGTCAGAAGTAATTGGAAATCTTGGCCTGACTGACTGTTTTGTGAACGTTTAACCGACTTTAGAAATAAAGAGAGTGAACCATTGATTTGTGGTCTCTGTCTGATGATTGAAAGGGTGAGGAATATAGTCCTTGAGGCACATGTATCTAATACCACAAATATACAGCTTAATAGTAGAATATTGTAATTTCAGAATTTGAAAACAATGACCAACGAAATAAATTAAAAGTTCTTCAGATATGGGAGGTAATTTGTTCCCATTCAGGTTGACCCCATTTAAAAGTAAAAATGTTTTGAAATGGTTATATCCTGTCTCATAAACAGCTCTTGTCCTCATAGCTACTGCATTAGACCATAGTTTGTTGACTGTGTTTGTTAAGACCACATTACGTCTGACACACTTGGGCATATATGAGGTGCTGCTCTGCCTGTGGAGCCAGTTTTGAGCGAGTCATCTGAAAACGAGACAAAGCATCAGAAATTTGGTTTATATGACCAGGTACATGTTTAGCACTAAAATGAAAATTAAACTTAGCTGCACACCATGTTAGTTGACGCATAAGTTTCATGATTTCTAAACATTTAGGCGTCCCTTTCTGACAATAGCAACAGTAGCTTCATTATCACACCAAAATAATATCTTTTACAGGACCAGAGGTGGCCCCATAACAATGCTGCTACTATAATAGGGTATAACTCAAGGAAAGCCATTGACAAATTTTCAGTTAAAGTAGGTAAATTAACAGGCCAATAAGAAGAGAACCATTTGCCTTGAAAATATCCCCAAAGCCTATTGTAGAAGCAGCATCTGTATATAATTCAAAGTCATAACTGGAAGTGAAATAACAATCATGAAACATAGTGATACCATTCCAGTTTGACAAAATCTCAACCAAAATTCTAAATCTATCTTACATTCTTTAGTTAAATGTACAAATTCATTTAAATGTTTAACAGTAGTTGACAAATTAATTAGGTACGACAAAAAGATCTGCCAGGTAAAATAACTCTTGTGGC
>JAASAO010004411.1:0-11124 GCA_017311375.1 Mytilus coruscus
TAATAAATGTAAAATAATAAATAAATTTAGAAAAATTCAAAAATAAATGGGATTTGGTATAAATATTCTGCTAATACTGTTCAACTTCCGGTTATAACCTAAAATAAAATATATGACAGCTTGAAAAAGGTTTTAGTTTAACAATTTTCGACTAATAATAAAAAGAATAAAAGTATTGATAATCGCAAATTTAGCCGGACTCCGTCTTTTTACATGTATTTCATAAGGTGGATCACCCATTTCAGCTTGGTAAAGATTTCAATGAGGGCGATATCATTGGGCCGGTACATTAACTGAATGTAATCTAATCATTTTTCGTTGTAAAAGAATCTGAATTATATATTTGACAACCATAATATATTCTTCTTCCAATCAAAGATAAATAAATTTTTCTAAGTGTATGGCTGGTTGCACGCCAATCTAGTCCATGTAACTAAGTAATGTCATACAATTTATATCTTTCATGCAATAAGTTTGTAAATTTTGAATATATACATGTATATGCTTATGCAAAGTTAAGTTCCTGTAAAAAAATAATCCTAAAAATTTTAACTTTTTCCAATATGTGATTGCCAAGTTGCTAGTAGTAAGTTACAGATATAAGAAGATGTGGTATGAGTGCCAATGAGACAACTCTCCATCCAAGTCACAATTTGTAAAAGTAAACCATTATAGGTCAAAGTACGGCCTTCAACACGGAGCCTTGGCTCACACCGAACAGCAAGCTATAAAGGGCCCCAAAAATGACTAGTGTAAAACCATTCAAACAGGAAAACCAACGGTCTAATCTATATTAAAAACGAGAAACGAGAAACACTTATGAACCACATCAACAAACGACAACACTATACATTTTCTTCTTCTAGCAAATATCATAACTACAGTTTTTCATGGGAAAAATGTTTAAACCCCAGGAAGAGCACCATTTACACACATTATCTAGTCTTGTAGTATTTTTGTCCCCCGCGTAACGCGTTGCGGGGGACATGGAAATACCGGGCGTCCGTCCGTCCGTCCGTCCGGTCTTGTTAGCTCTCTCACGTGTACAATTCTTGCCAGATTTTTATGAAACTTATATCATAGGTTTATATCAGCAATGTCTTGGACGAGTTCGAAAATCAGTGCCGATTAATTGATTTTTAAAAGAGTTATGCCCCTTGGACACATTAATTTTATGAAAAATTACATCGTAAGCGCTCTCATGTGTACAATTCTTGCCAGAATTTTATGAAACTTATATCATAGGTTTATATTAGCAATGTCTTAGACGAGTTCGAAAATCAGTGCCGATCAATTATTTTGAAAAGAGTTATGTCCCTTGGAAACATTAATTTTATGGAAAATTGCATCGTTAGCGCTCTCATGTGTTCAATTCTTGCCAGATTTTTATGAAACTTATATCATAGGTTTATATCAGCAATGTCTTGGAAGAGTTGGAAAATCAGTACCGATCAATTATTTTTAAAAGAGTTATGCCCCTTGGACACATTAATTTTATGGAAAATTACATCGTTAGCGCTCTCATGTGTACAATTCTTGCCAGAATTTTATGAAACTTATATCATAGGTTTATATTAGCAATGTCTTGGACGAATTTGAAAATCAGTGCCGATCAATAATTTTTAAAAGAGTTATGCCCCTTGGAAATATTAATTATATGGGAAATTGCAATGTTATCGCTCTCATGTGTTCAATTCTTGCCAGAATCTTATGAAATTTATATTCATCAATGTACTTGAAGAGTTCAAAAATCAGTGCCGATCAATTTTTTTAAAAGAGTTATGCCCTTGAAAATATTGATTATATGGAAAATTGCAATGTTATCGCTCTCATGTGTTCAATTCTTGCCAGAATTTTATGAAACTTATATCATAGGTTTATATCAGCAATGTCTTTGACACTTTCGAAAACAAGTTCTGATGAAATATTTTTAACGAGTTATGCCCTTGGAAATATAAATTATAATGGAAATCACATTGCATTTGCTCTGAACCATTCATTTCTCTTAAAAGATATTAATAAAAAGTTTTTAATTTTTTCGCTGTGTTGAAGACCCATTGGTGGCCTTGGGCTGTTTTCTGCTCTTTGGTTGGGTTGTTGTCTCTTTGACACATTCCCCATTTCCATTCTCAATTTTATTAAAGAACAAAAAAAGTGCTTTTTTTAGTTATTGCCCTTGTACCTTGGATAGATAAAATATGTGCAACGCGGGGGACATTGGAACTCTTTTATTTTTCTGTAAAAACTTAATGCATAAACCTGATTTCCATATAGCACCATCATCTGCAAATTGTGAAATTTCACAATCTTGTAAAGAAATTGATAAATCATTGATCATGATACTAAATAAATGTACTTATATAACTCCTTTGAAGGGTAACATTCCCACTATGTTCAACTCTACACAATACACGCAATGGTCGATGAAGTTATGTACCAACTCGGCTTTAGTCTTCTGCCCAATAAAAGTGCTTGTCAACAACATCAACTCCAACTAGCACCACACATATTCTTTAATGACTTTTAGACAGCTGCTCGTTATTCCGCCCAACGAGCATTCGCCAACATTAATTTACCTTGAGAAGCTAGCTTTTTCCAATACACTCAATACATTTTTCTCATATACTATATTAAAGCAATAGGCTTGAAATAAAGGTTATAGTAGTAAAAACATCTGTCTAGAGCAAAGTGTAATGGTGGGTGGTATAGTGATATTCTTTAAGAAATGGTTGACTCAATATATTGAAATCATAAATTGAGAAGCAGATTGTATGATTTGGTTTTAATTTGATAAGTTTATAATGTCGAATAGTAAAAATTTATATACTCCATTGAATATTGAAATTCACAAGCGTGATTGATAAATGTACTTTTTTTGTTGTTGTTCAAAATTTGTATATAATACTGTTAGATGGAATGAAGGGGTCAAGGATGACATCATGAGTGAATTATTGGTAAACTCTAAATATTTTGATGATTTATTGTTAAACTTGACGGAACACGAGAACAATATGAATGAGTGTGTCGACGAATTGAATAAACTTTTGACTGCAATATGTATACAGTATACACAAGTTGATGTAAAAACAGCAAACGAATGCGACTATTGTGTTGACAATAATACATCTAGTGCCAGAAAGCCAGTATTTAAAATTGACAAATCATGGATGCCGACAGAGAACTGTAAAAATTACGTAAACAATATAAATCAGCGTTAAAAGTTTTTAATGAAAACCGTACAAATGACAATAGAATTAAATTGAACATTGCTAAACAGAAATGCAAACAAACAGATACGAGACTCGAGAGACAGTACAAAAACCAACAAGGAAATATGTTAACTCGTTTGCGTAGAAACAACCCGAAAAAGTTTTTCTGGAAATTTAGAAGAACACGGAATAATACTGTGACTTATATGACACTCGAATAATTTCAAATCCATTTTCAAAATTTAGTGTCGTGAAATGCGCATAAAGAAAACCGCGAAGATCAAAAGAGACGATACAAAACCCGTTCACTGAGAATGAACTTAGTTATGGAATACGACAACTGAAACGAGATAAAACTCCCGGGTTTGACAACATGCTAAATGAATATCTTATTACTGGTAAAGTTGTATTGACACAAGTCATGTGTTAACTATTTAATGATTTTAAATACTGGAATTTTCCCGCAGATGTGGTCTAAAAGCATTATGGTACCCGTGTTTAAGAAGGGGTGTGTGGATGATCCTTAAAGCTATCTTGGTATTTCGTTGGTTTCACATATTTGGAAACTGTTTACTTCTATCATAAATACTCAACTGTTGAAATGGTGCGAGAGAAACAATGTACTTACAGATGCGCAAGTTTCACAGACATAGTTCAAAATAGTAATAAAGTCAATAATGTTTCATGGTTTTGATAATCATCCTGTATTTTATTAAACATACTATATACTGCTTTTCCCTTGTTCTGACAATCTCTTTTGTGTATTTACAAAATTACCATTTTAATAAAAAAGTAAGTCTGAATACATAAACTCATTACAAATATCAATAGTTATACCATTTAAGAAACCATTTTTCTTCCGGTTTAGGCTTACCCCTATTTCTGAAAATTACTATTTTTGTTTTTGAAAAATTAATATATAAATTGTTTTCATTTGAGTAAGTATTGACACTATCAATCATTTGCTGTAAATATTGTACATTTTCACTGAATTAAACCATTTTATTTGCATACATCAGAAGATATAGAATTATAATTTTAAGCTCATATGATTTCAAATTTTGATTTATCAACACCATCAGGGTAAATTCATAAAGGGGAAGTCCATAAAAACTGACAACTCAAACGTTATCAACCAACGGAATGAATGAAAAAAAGTCATATTCCTAAAAGTGGTACAGGCATTTTCCAAAGAAAATGGTGGGTTAAACCTGGTTTTATAGCTAGAAAAACCTCCCATTGTATGACAGTTGTTTATATTTCCGTTATATTGGCAAAACTCGGTGAGCAACACAAACAGACATAATAGGTTAATGTGATAATAATTGGGATCCAGCAGCCAAAACTGTGTAAACATACATCACAAACATTCAACACAACTGACTAAAAAATTCAAACAAACTTGCAAATAAATCTAACAGAGACGCCAACAAAAAATGGTGTTGTAGTTGATAGTAAATTTGACAAAGACGCCAAATAAAAGTTTTTGTAGGTGATAGTTAATTAACAAAGACGCAGATAAAACAGTGTTTGTAGTTGATAGTACAGGGGTAAATTCAGTAAAAAATCTCCCATTGACTTTAATGCTAATCTATGCCTTGAATTAAATTTATACCTGATTTACCTTTAGAAATTAGAAGCTTTCATATATCATTCATCAAAGTACAAATGTAGCCCTATCTTTTGCAACAATAAAAACATAGGGTCATGCGGCCTTGTTTACAAACACTGTCGATTCGCACTTAATTCCTTTACTGACCCCCATTACTTTTCAACCCTGTAGTAAAAAAAAAAAAATAGTACATTCAGCATTCATTTTTTAATTTTTTTAACTCTAGTTTTGATCCATCTATCAAAAAATATTTATTACAAACATTATCTACCAATCAGAAGAGCACAGGACTTCAGTTTTATACAGAAAGCCCTCCCCCAAATGGGCGGTCCCTGATGACATATATTTATTTACTGAATTTACCCCTACATACCGTATATAGTATACATTTTCTCGATAAAGTACAAATAAAGTGAAATATAAATACAAGGGTAAACAAAATGGAAACAACACTAAAAAACCTCGTGCGTCCGAATCGCACCTGAACCAGGAAAGCCCAAAGTCAAAAACCCGATAGCGGGATGCATAAATACTGAGTCACCTAAAAGTCATACGACCAAAAGAAACAGAAAATCACGAATACAAATAAATGAAAACTGTTAAGTAAAATAAAATTATCTTACCTCCTATACATTTCTAGGAATATGATTGGTTAAAAGCAACCGCGTTTAGACCTTGTATATTGCATACGGGGTTAGTAGGCGTGGTTTATTTCAATACACGGTTAGTAGTGGTGTTACGTCCTTTTGTAAAAACAACACGGTATTGAGGAAAAATCTGAAAGGTTTCAACAGACGAAGAAATTGATTATGAGCGATTGAAATGAATTCATAAAACACATTTAAAGCTAACAAGTTGTTATTGTTGGCTTTTGTTTTTGTATAGACCAATGGAAGTAGGTTCTTAATACTGAGTATTGAAGACTTGATCACTTTGATAGGCCACTATTCTAAATACCACATGTTAAGATAGTCGGTAAGAAAAATTCGTTACACAGTGTGCTAGTGACCTAATACGATATATACTAGTATGTGGTCAGTAAATTCCATATGGGGATTCGAGCTTCTGTCACTAGCACACTATGTAACTAATAAGATACACCTAGAATCTATAAATCAAGACCATCTTGTATTATTTTTGAAGTAGACACTGAATATTTATCTATAAGGTCTTTTACCTAGACTAGGGGACTTTACATGCGTGTGCTTGACATAAGAAGCCCAACAGTCGGCAACGATGCCTGTTCTTAAACCGAAAGAAGAAGAAGAATGGTACCATATCATGAAACCTTTTTATTGGAACGGATTTACTCAAACTCCTAGTTGTATACTACTGATAGAACTACAATAAAGTGTTATATACTTGACCCAAAACTAGTTGGAAAAGGCTTGATTCATTAGATTGGCACGAAGCACAAAAAGTACATAAAAAAACAGATACAAAGTACCTATCTTAGAGTACTCGCACTAATTGAAAGCTAGTTCAAAGCCAGTTTAAACATATGACGCAACAATATTTCCAAGACTAAAATACCAATCAGTACATATCCAAAGGATTTAGTGTATAGGCGTCATAATCAGTCTGAGAAAAGCATGACTCAAAATATAAGTACTGACAGGATCTAGAACCATAAGCGTTCTTAACTTTATAGCAGTATATAATTATATTTTGATTCATGAAAAAGAAATTTTTGATGGTAAAAAATACGTGATTGATTTCCTGATGTAAGTTTAAAGTATTGTACGCCTTCCTACGAATTTCGAATGTTGTATTTTTCTTTCATTTTAAATCATACTGGTTGTAGTAACTGTAATTTTTAGCTCACCTGGCCGAAAGGCCAAGTGAGCTTTTCTCATCACTTGGCGTCCGTCATCTGTCGTCCTTCGTCGTTGTCGTCGTCAGTCGTCGTCGTTAACTGTTGCAAAAAATATTCTTCTCTGAAACCACTGGGACAAATTTAACCAAACTTGACCACAATCATCAAGGCGGTATCTAGTTTAAAAAATGTGTCCGGTGACCCCGTCTGTCAACCAACATGGCCGACATGGCTAAAAATGGAACCTAGGGGTAAATTGCAAGTTTTGCCTATTATTTTGAAAACTATAATAGATATAGAGAAACTTTAATTTTAAAAAAGATCATCAGCAAGACAAGATCTACAAAAAAGTCTATATGTCCGAAATCGTCAGACGACTCCTTATTGGAGTTATTGCCCTTTAATGACGATTTTTACCATTTTGCGTTTTTGCCTTATATCTTAAAAATTATAATAGATAGATAGAAACCTAAATAAGCAAAAATGACCAGAAAGACGAGATCTACAATGATTACAGAAGCTAATATGGAGGAAATTGTCCGACGACTCCTTTTTGGAGTTATTGCCCTTTAATGACGATTTTTACCTCTTTTTTTTTTGGCGTTTTGCCTTAACCCTTTTTAAGCCGATAAGCCAATTTTTTTTTTTGGACAACTATTTTGCATAAAGTCTTGTATCGTACCTGTACATATATAAAATATTTTATTCATAGAGTATCAACATTAAGACAAACTCAAAATGCACTCAAAACTCATGTTTTTCTATGTCAGTTTTTTTTTGCAAAAGAGATGAAGACATCTAAAATGTCCTGAAAATTGTTAGCGGAGTTGGAATAGCAGTTACAAAACTTTGATTCTTCAATGCTTGATTATGGGGATGTTGGACACCATATCGCTTAAATGATATCAAAGACAAATACGACCATTTCTGTATTAATTACTTTCTCATATATTTGCTCGAAAATAAAGGGATTTTCAAAAATAGCTTCCTGTAGAGAAAAGAAGTTGGATGATGTTCTTCCATTTTTTTCTTTTTCCAGAAAAGTGGACTTACAAACTTAAATTTCACGACTTTACTTATGGTATGTGTGGCTTAGTGGTAAGATGAACAATCTGACGCCAGAGAAATCGTGTTCAAACCTCACTGCCGGGGGTGAATAAATAATTTCCTATATTAAATGTAACTTAACTTAACACTGCCGGGAATGAAAAAATAATTTCATATGTTAAATGTAACTTAACTTAACTTAAGTTACATTTACTTTACTTTACTTTAGTTTACTTTCAATTTCAATTAAGAAAACTGAAATATATGCTAAAGTAAAAAGTTTAACTATATATTTCTTATGAATTTCGGTGCCTAACTGCCCCCCCCCTTTTCCCCCTCCTTTGGTTTTTGTTACATTCTACCCTGGGTACCCAAGTGAATATTCTTTCGTATAGGACTCATTATGTTAACAGTTTAATTAACACATCTTTTACAGAAAATTACATTAATGTGAATATGACAAAAATTCTTCACAAATCCGTTAATTTTTTTATGTTTCGAGCATCGATATTTCGACGCACCTGACACGTTTTTCATCTTTCTATATACATTTGGCACCTTGTACGTTTCCAAAAGACTTCATACATTGCTTTTACACTAAAATCATGTTCTATTTTGGTAAAAAAAAAATGCCTGTACTATAACTTTTTCCCTTAAATTGTAAATTTTTTCACATTTTTTCAGCAAGTCACGTGACTTTTTGAGAGATATCACGTGACCAAGGACTGGAATATTTTCTTTAAATTAAATTTTCTGGAAACTTCAATTAATTATCTGTCAGATCAGTCCAAGTTGGCCTTTATATGAGCTTTTGTTAAAATTTCCCATTGATTGAAATTGGACAGCATTTATTCGGGTAGAAAACGTAAAAATCGCTTGAATGTTAAAGAGTTAAATGATAAAAATTAATAGATAAAAAGAAACTTTAAATAACAGAAATGATCAGCAAGGCAAGATCTTCAAACAAGTCAAATTTTGCCGATATAGTTAGTAGACTGTCACTCTTTATAGGAGTGATACCTCTTTTGTATTTTGAGCAAAAACTAAAGATGATAGAGAGAAACTTAACAGACAAAACGATCAGCAATACAAGATCAACAAAAAAGAGATTTGTGTCATGAATTCTATTTTCGTCTACAATGTTGGAGAGTGTCCTTTGTTGAATATGCACATAGACCTAGGCGAGCGACACATGATCTTTAGAGCCCCTAGTTTTAATCCTTGCAATGTTGGTCATCCTTGTTCGTTGACTTTACTGAAATTGAAACGTACGACGGGCAAAATAGAACATACTGACTAAAGAGCCTCGTGTAAGGTGGGAGTACTAAAATCCTTGAATATACGTATTTTGGAAATTGATTTTACTTCACGATTTTAAATAGAAAGTGTAACAAATTATGTAAAACATTGCCGATAAATGACATATACACAAAAGATCGCAATTTTTAACATCTCCTGAAGGAGATAAACAATGAACATATCAATATAATAAAAAGATCATCACAATTGATTGCAAAAACATATTTGTTTCCAGAATTGGAAGCTCAAGTAATATCTTGTGAAGCAAAGACTGGTTGTGATATTGATCATATGGAATGTGTAAAAAATAAATGTAGCTGCATATTCCCAATGGTATTCAAAGGATCAAGTTGCGCACCAGGTAGGTCTATCTTTAAAATAAATCTCTATTCTACACATTTTTATCTTACAGATTAATTGTGTACATATTAATTGCCTACATATCCACATATATCATGTATTGCTAGTTTGATTATTTAAGAATTCGCATCATCGAAAAAATATACAATCCTCTCCGTAGACAAAAGAATACTTGAAGTGCTAATGTGATCTCCATGTGCATTTTAAATAAAATGGTAGCAGACTCTGGTACGTTTAAAAAAAAAATTTATGTTCAAAATCTACAAATATGTATGCAATATTTTTCTATATATATTCAAAAAAAAATAATTGATAATCAAAACTTACAATTATATTCAAAAATAAAAATTATGTTCAAAACTTACAAATATATATCCAATATTTTTCTATTATATTCAAAAATTAAAATTTATGATCAAAACTTACAAATATATATATATTCAAAAAATAAAAATTATGTTCAAAACTTTCAAATATATTTACAGTAATTATGATATATTTTTCTATATATATTCAAAAAATAAAAATTTATGTGCAATATTTTATATATATATAGATGTGGTAAAAAAAAATATCTATTCATTAATATTGCATTCTGAGTAATATTTGTAATTACGGATTTCATTGGCTGTTGAAATTTAACGAATGCGGGACAACTCGGCCCGGATATAACTCGAACCGAGTCAAATCGGACCGACTAATAAGTCAACTCGGACCGTCTATAAAGTCAACTCGGACCGTTTATAAAGTCAATTCGGACCGCCTATAATGACAACTCAGACAAAGTATTAAAAGAGGATTTGAATTATATAAATGAACAGTGTATATGTAATATAGATACAATGAATAAGCGTTGATTCTTGAAAAAGAAACCATGAGCCCGGAGGGCGAATGGTTTGTTTTTCATGAATCAACGCTTATTCATTGTATCTCTAACTTAACTATTGTGTTGATATCTTTTCAAAATTAAAGCCTTTTCTTAATTAGAAGGTATTGTAAGTGAGTTTAAATAACCATATTATCATGTTCAACGATGCATTTATAAATCTAAGTTCACAATTAATTGGTTAGAGAAATACAAATATAACATAACGCGTCTGTCTTTAAAAAATCAGGCATCTGAATATCATCCGTAATTTACAAAATAAGACATATTCGATCTTATTTCTAAGTACATATAATAAGTATGCTACCGAAAATTCTATCAAAAAGCCTTATTCTAGACACATCACGATTTACACGCAAACGGATTTGCGAATAAACATTTGTAAAGATATGTAGTAAAACAGATAAAAGCAAACTAAATTTATAAAACAAAAATGGACAAATTGAATCTAATCATTTTCTTTTCAATTATGTAAAATAGCCAATAATAATCAAAAAAAAGGGGAAAACACGCAATTATTACAAAAATATCCACAGTAACATACAAAATAAGAAAAACGGAAACAACTGAAGAATAGGGACAATAAAGAGAATACAGGGATTCGAACCTATACCGACAAGTCTCTACCTTTAACTTGACTATTTAACTCATTGGTATTAACCATGTTAACCTCGCGGCTACCAGCTTATACTGTATGATTGTCTATTATGTATACATAAAGGTACAAGCCCTGTGTGTCCATTGTACCGATGTGTATCATATGTTCATTTATATATATAAACTAGCCATTTAAATTGAACCCATTGGTAGCCGAGAGGTTTTGTCGATGTGTTGATGTCAGTCACACATAGCACATTTCAAGGAGGGGTTCGATTCCCAGTGAAGGTATATAAAA
>JAASAO010003688.1:0-11358 GCA_017311375.1 Mytilus coruscus
CTTCGCATTATATATTCACTATGTAACGTTTTCATGCTGATATTTTCATTTTTTATTTTGGCACATTGATTATAAAAAAAAAAAAAAGAAGAAAAATAGCAAAATCAGTAAAAAGAAAATAGAAATAGAAAATAATGCCCCCCGAGTTCATATATTATAGGACTAAAGTACCTGCATGACTGACATTGCAGTAGTGAATGAAAAGATGCTAATTTTAATTTTACCTGGAACTACTTCCCACTGTTTTCCTCAACTCTTCATATGAATCAGCATCAACTTTGGGAAGAAAGTTTTCAACAAGATATTCTCTAACTTTAACATGATTTTCCTGTTCAAGTTCGTTGACACTTGTGTCAAGTTAGCATTCAAATATTCCATCATCTTGATTAAATCTGCATCGAGGGGTGGCAAATCTGCATTTATATTTGAAAACACGTCGAAAAATTCATCAATGCTCTTCGTGGATGAAGGGTCGATCCAGTTCCAATTAATCTGAAGATTTTCTAGTTCGCTCATCGTCCAATCACTTGTTTCATGCGGAATGTAACTACTCAGTGCAGTTAATTTCTTCTGTTTATCGCTTGATGCAGAATAATAATCGCCATCTGACCATTTTGAGCGGTGCCGTTTGCGTTTAGGCTTCGAGGATGACGCCATGTCTTGTCTTGTCTTGTGTGAAGATCCTGCCTTTCAAAGGCACACCTCTAGTTACAGAGTAGGATATGGTGTATTTAACACCCACTAAATGTTTATTACACTATTAAAATCTAAAACAAAAGATAATTTAGATTTTAAATATTCACGCCTTTGACTGAGTGGTTGCAAGCAATCCTTTCTTTTTATTCACCGGCAATGTTAATAATATTGTATTACGTCTAATGTGCAAAGCAAAGCAGAGTTTTCTACTTATATATTCTACAAGATGAAGAAAATCTGTACATCCACATTTAAGAGAGTCCAAAATAAAAAGGAAAATCCAAGAATGTCCTTTTAGAGGTCGAAATTTGCTGTTATTGTGAATATACCTAATTTTGCAAATTCATATGCTAATATTCTGCTTTTGATTGGTATTTTTTGTAAAAAAATAATGTTAGAAGAAATTTCTTCTCTGGCAAAGGAACACATGGAGAAAAAACAGAATTAATATGACAATTTTATTGGATATATATATTAAATTTACATTCATATTTTACAAAACATTCAAATCACAATGAAATGAAGAAACAGTAACCTTTAAATTAATCAAATGGAAAGCAATAATTTGTTCACTGCATTTTGTTCAGATAAATTTCCGTCTCCTTGGAAGAAATATCTTACAACAAATTAGAAAATGTATTTCATTTCAAATAAAGTATACAATTTTAGTTAATAGACTCAACTTGTTCACTTCATTTTGTATCCTCTCTCAAGTTGGAAGAAATTTCTTCCAAGTAATAGTAAATCATTCAAAATTTCTTCCAACAAATATAGAAACATGTAATATATTTACAAATTATTTTTCATTTGTTCAACACAGATAGTCCACTTCATTTAATGTTCCTTCTTGGAAGAGATTTCTTCCAACAAATTAGAAAATGTGATTCATTACCAATAAAGTATGCAATTATAGTTAATAAACTCAACTTGTTCACTTCATTTTTATCCTCTCTCAAGTTGGAAGAAATTTCTTCCAAGTAGTATTAAATCATTCAAAATTTGTTCCAACAAATATAGAAACATGTAATATGTTTACAAATTATTGTCCATTTGTTCAACAGAAAGACATTGCATTTTACAGTTTTAAAAGATTGTCTTGGAAAGATATATTTAGCTTCAACTTTCATTGTCCACAAATATAGTTCCCTTAAATTTAAGTGTATTTTATTCTGAATTTTTTCATCACGATTGGGGTATCTAGTTTGAAAATGTGTCCGATGACCCGGACAACCAACCAAGATGGCCGCCATGGCTAAAAATAGAACATAGGGTAAAATGTAGATTATGGCTTATATCTCTGAATCCAAAGCATTTAGAGAAAATCTGACATGAAACAATTGGTTATCAGGTCTAGATCTATCTGAATTTTCAGACAAATCAGACAACCGTCGTTGAGACAAATTTAACCAAACTTGGTCACAATCATTATTAGGGTATCTAGTTTAAAATGTGTCCGATGACCCCGCCTGATAACCAACATGGCTAAAAATAGAACATGGGGTAAAATGTACTTTTGGCTTATATCTCTGAAACGCATTTAGAGCAAATTTGACAATGGGTAAAATGTTCATCAGCTTACGATCTATCTGTCCTGAAATTTTCAGACGTTCAGACAATTCGTTGTTGTGTTGCTGCCTTAATTAGTAATTTTAAGAAAATTTTGCAGTTTTGGTTATTATCTTGAATATTATTATAGATAGAGATAAACTGTTAACAGCAATAATGTCCAGCAAAGTAAGATCTACAAATAAGTCAAATGACCAAAATGATCAAATTAATTGACCCCATAAGGAATTATTGCCCTTTAAAGTCAAATTTAACCATTTTTCGTAAATTTTGTAATCGTATACAAAATTCTTCTCCTGAAACAACTTAGACCAAAATTTAACCAAAGTTAGCCACAATCAGCATTAGGGTATCTAGTTTAAAAATGTGTCCGATGACCCTGCCTGCCAACCAACATGGCAGACATGGCTAAGAATAGACCATAGGGGAAAATGCAGTTCTTGATTGTATCTCTGAAACTAAAGCAAAAGTAATAACGGTTGCATTATTTCATGCATCAATTGTAAATAAAAATATCAGGTGAGCGAAACAGGCTCCTTGGAGCATCTTGTTCTATCTTACGATCATCTTTTACTAAGTGTTCCAAAGACTGAACTGCAGCCATCGATCTGGTTGAGTTTGATCCCTCAATAGATGTCCTCTATACTGTCTGTTTTAGCGATATTTACTCACCATGGAAAACGTTTGCAATAATACTTCAAAGAAATTGGTCCCTAATGGAAATTCACACTTCATTGGACACCTAAAATGCTGGTTTACCCAATACATTTCTACAAACAAAATTCATGTAAATTGATACCCCACGAAATCCACAGTTGATGTTATTGTACAAGTTATACTTGTTTCATTCAGATTGAACATTTAACATGACTGATGCACAGTTTTGAACTTTTTGTCTGTTGTTTCTTACAGTTTGTCATCTTTGCTTGCCAAGGGTTACAATGTCATGCCCCTTTCAACTACATCTTTCTGGTAACAAGATCGCAATTATTTGTTTAAATTTTACCAGCAAGTTTTTTTTAGATGGTACTCAGAATAGAATCTTGTATGGGTTCTGATTGGACGATACAGGATTGCAATTACTTCTAATTGAAAGCTTATCCAATTTGGTGTAAAAATCCAGAAAATCAAATTCACATTTTACAAATTATAGAAAATATGTTCAAAATCTGCACATCAAGGTCATTAAAATTTGCTTTTTCATTAAGCGAAAAAGTAGACGATGTTTTCAACTGCATTTTAATATAAAATAAGATGTGGTATGATTGCTCATGAGACAACTCTCCACAAGAGACCAAATGACACAGAAATTAACAACTATAGGTCACCGTACGGCCTTCAACAATGAGCAAACCCCATACCCTATAGTCAGCTATAAAAGGCCCCGAAATGACAAATGTAAAACAATTCAAACGATAAAACCAACGGCCTAATTCATGTACAAAAAGATTAACGAAAAAAAAATATGTAACGCATCAACAAACGACAACCACTGAATTACAGGCTCCCGACTTAAGACAGGCACATACATACAGAATGTGGCGGGGTTAAACATGTTAGCGGGATCAAACCTCCCCTAACAGGGAAAGTGGCGTAACAGTACAACATAAGAACGAACTATAAAATTCAGTTGAACAAGGCTTAACTCATCAGGTGGATAAATAGAAATACATATAACAAAAACACAGACTGGACGTGGCCGGGTACTTGTATATCCCAACAACAACAAAAGACACTATCCATTTTTGCTGCATGACTATGTACATGTATATGTTTTTGATTGTTATGCAACACTGACATTTCTAGTAACAGGAACTGCTACCCATTTTTTTACCTAGTTTGTGTAGTCTTCGATGGATAAAATATAGAACACCACTGGTACCCTATGAGAATTGCATTATAGGAATAATTGTTCTTTTGTAACATTCTTGACCAACGGCAGCACTTGTACTCTCTTCAGTGTGGAGGTGTAAAAATGATTTTGTCTAATACATATACATTGTTTACAAATTCCTGGAAGCCGGAACCAGAAAGATACGTTGATATTCAAACATTTGCGCAAGAAATTTACTCACAGGAACTTCAATTAGTTGATTAAGATCTATAAAATTGGCACTCAATGTTGTCCTTTAATGTTTTTGGGGGTTCAGACTTGATGCACAATCACCACATGGCAATTGTTTATTAACTTTTCTACATTTACACATGATCACCTTACGGCCCTTTTAATTGAATGCTGCAAGTTACAACTGGGACCAATAAAATCATTACCTCACTGATCCAAAATTCTAACTTAAACTGCCAAGGGTGGAGAGGGTGGACTTGATCATATCCCTTAGTTAGAAAAGAGGACAGATTATATAAGTTTAAAAAAATATTTTGTTTTATGAGTATTGGTGTATTATTTTAGTTAAGTTCATGCTTTTGATACATCTTTATGTTTTAGACAGAGAAAATAATAATGTGGTACTTTACTTTTTCAGATCAAAAGAAAAGGCAACAAATAAACAGAAACAAAGTACATTCTTATGTGTACTATTACCAGAGAACTGCAGGCAGAGACAAATTAAGAAATTTCTTGGGACTACTTTTGATTTTTGAACTTATTTTTTTTTGTGGATATTGTATTGCAATGCATTTATCTGTTATAGAATTAGTATTTGTGTTCAATTAATTGATCATATTTCATCTTGAAGTGACTTAACATAGTCCCATTACGACTGTTATTATCGGAGAAATGAATGGCTGTGTTGCACAGTGTGCAAAACCAGCTAATAGTATGGTAATGTTAAGCAGTCTGGTTAGTGGTTGTAGTGCATAAGGTAACAATTAGTACCTATTTTGTGAAATCACTTTCTCTTAGTTTTCAACCCTCTATGTAAAAAAAATCCAACAAATATGTAAGCCTCAAATCTATGGCCAGCCTCAAATATGTTTTCCATATTGTACTGTGTCCTAGACGTCACACATCTATGTCCTGTCCTTTACAAAAGTCATGCACTGTTGGTGTCAGAATTAGCAAAAGTCTTGTAGGAAATATTTGGGAACATGGAGTAGAGAGGAAGTTAAGAATAGATATGCTTGAAAATTTCTGTGACCAAATTTTAGTCTGGAAGTAGGGGATAGGAATCAGGGACGCATGTTCACCCCTTCTACATAGGGCCTTTCAGTTTACCGCACATTAAAAAGTGCAAATAACTAATTCTTTATATTTCCCCTCTTTATTGCCTCCTTTCTGAAATATTAGGTCAGTTACATGTATTTGGTGTTTTGCATTATTGTTTTATGTAAGATGTATGTGCTAGCCATTTATTATTAAGTGAATTTACTTCAGCGTTCAAGTCTAACATGAGTTCTCAGAAACCTAGTATCATGATATACTTGTTTGAAATGTACTTCATTTTTCTAAATTTCTTAAAGAGATAGAAATTTTGTATCAACAATTTAAAATGACTTACTTTTTAATACAATTTGCTGTGGGAAAAAATCAACTAAATAAAAATTGATTCCAAGAAATGATGGAGCCTTTATAGGAAACGAAATGACATTTTTTTGGACAAAATAAAGTTATTTTTTCCACATGGCTGTAAATGCACTTGGAAGAAATTTCTTCCAATCAGTATCACTGACAAAAATTTAGTAGAACAAAATAAAATGATTGTTTTCTTACGGGTTTAAATGCACTTGGAAGAAATTCCTTCCAAGCAGTGGTTGAGCCTTTATACAGAATGAAATGAACTTTTCTTTCTGCTGTAAAAGCTCTTGGAAGAAATTTCTTCCAAGATTGAGTCTTGAAATGGAGTGACTTATTTGAGTTATAATATTAATACCAAATGTAAATATATTACTTTTTCCATTATATGGAAAATATATGAATTAATTAAGTTGTATAACAGATTATAATAATGTATTGGCAATTTTATTTTGCGAAATTCAATTGAAAAGTGGAAAGAAAAATACTTCTTTTAAAATCTTTAAAGAAATTTCTTACTGTTGTTAAAGTAACTGGGAGAAATTCCTTCCAAGAAGGAACATTAAATAAGCGAACTATCTGTGTTGAACAAATGGAAAATGATTTGTAAATATATTACATGTTTCTATATTTGTTGGAAGAAATTTTGAATGATTTAATATTATTTGGAAGAAATTTCTTCCAACTTGAGAGAGGATACAAAATGAAGTGAACAAGTTGAGTTTATTAACTATACTGTAATTGTATACTTTATTGGAAATGAAATACATTTTCTAATTTGTTGGAAGAAATTTCTTCCAAGGAGACGGAAATTTATCTGAACAAAATGTAGTGAACAAATTATTGCTTTCCATTTTATTAATTTAAAGGTTACTGCATGTTTCTTCATTTCATTGTGATTTGAATGTTTTGTAAAATATGAATGTAAATTTAATATATATATCCAATAAAATTGTCATATTAATGGGTTTTTTTCTCCATGTTTTCCGTTTGCCAGAGAAGAAATTTCTTCTAACACTATTTTTTTTTTACAAAAAATGCCAACCAAAAGCAGAATATTAGCATATGAAATTGCAAAATTAGGTATACTCACAATAACAGCAAATTTCGACCTCTAAAAAGGACATTCTTGGATTTTCCTTTTTATTTTGGACTCTCTTATTTACATTAAAAGTTACAGAGCAAGGCACTAGCATCCAATATTAGTTGTGTATTAATTTCTAGTTTTTCTTATAACGTTCTAACGTCACGGTACCCAAATTGCACCGAGTACCCAAATTGCACCTATTTAGCAAAAATAGCAGCGGAAATCTTACAAGATCTTACAAGATTTCCTAGAGACTAAACAATTTGTATTTTTATGATTTGATACTATGCACGTCTTTCAACATAGGTAAAAATATTTAGATATACACAAAACGTTCACAGTATTCATCAACAGATGAAGTGTTTACTGAAAAAGCAAAATGTACGGAAACGTCGCCATGCGACGTCATCAAAACGTCATCTTTTTAAAATTAGCAAATACAATATGTTACAAGTATCCATTTCTTAAAATAATGAAGAGTAAGCATGGACTAATATCCAATTATTTGAAAAAATTAAACAAAAGCTCTGTTATTCCACTTTTGACGATGCGAATTTAAGCATGGGTACTCCTCATTACAGAATCATTGATGGTTTGGAGGTCAGTTCAGACCAATTTTTCTATAATTCCATATGGATTCAAAATTAAATTGGTGAAACCATATAGTAAATAATGATACATCTACAAAATAAACACATAATGAAAACTTTTTTCTGAAGCATAAATAAACGTAGGTTAAAAAACTGTCAAAATAGGTGCAATTTGGGTACCCTCACGTTACATTTCAGACAGAGCTCGCTTTTATTGATAATATTTGAAAGTTCAAGCAGGTGATAGTTTCTAACAGAAGCTAAAGCAGGACATGAATGAATGAAATGGTCTAATGTTTCAGCGTCCTCCTCGCATAAGAGACATGTTGGGTTGATGTCAACTTGGTTGAAAGCTGCCCTATTACATTGTATGTACCAGTAAAGAGTCTAAGTTTGATGGGGAGACACTGGATGTCTTTTGCAGAAGTCTGGACACTTGCTAGAGCATTGTGTAGTTGACCAGTTTTAAAATTGGATGTAGAAATAAATGAAATACTCTTGTAGTAGACAGACATGGTAATCACATGTTCAACCCAGAAGGTGTCAATCGCTTTCCTGATAGAGTTCTTCCATTTTAATTTTGAAGGTGGTTCATCTAAAATGTTAAAGATTGATGGTAGGCTGTATTTAATTAATAAAGATCTGATTTTTGTGAACCAACTGTCCTTTACGGCTGTTGAGATGAGGATTTGTCTTTCTGCGACTTGTCTTTCTATAGAGTTCTCTTGTCTTGAAATGTTTGCAAAAGTTCCCAAAGCTATAGTTTATGGATTTTACTAATTACTGGAATCGTACCCGACAGTATATACACAGCCATGTCTGTTGTGTTAGTGGGGATAGATAGGATTTGTTTGATGCTTTTCCGATAAAAAATTTCAATTGGTTCCAGTTGTGTAGAATTTGGTAAAAGTATTTCTAGGCCATAAATGAGTATTGGTAACACATAAACTTGGAATAATTGTAGGCATGCTACAGGATTAAGGCCGTTCTTGCCATGCAGGCCTGTCCCCATCAAACTGTACATTGTTCTCCTGGCTTTGTTGATGTTTTCCTGGATATGGATTGGGATGGTTTGCCGCGGGTTACTGCTGTGAGTAATTCCTAAATGTACAGCAGTTTCAGCATTTTGAATAGGTGTATCATTTTAAGTGAAATTGAAGTTATCCTCTAATTTTGGTTTCCCAGTTTTAATAATTTTACATTTTGTAGGCTGTAATGAATATTTCTCCTGTTGACTGTACAATTCTCCACGGTTGTTAAAAGGGTTTGTATGGTGGCCGGTTAAGGCCATTTCGCGTTTTCGCGTTTTCGCCTTTCATATTCTATAGGGCGAAAACGCGAAAACGCTGGCGAAGTCGAAAACGCGAAAACGCGAAGTCGAAAACGCGAAATCGATTTCGCGTTTTCGACTTCGCGTTTTCGCGTTTTCGACTTCGCCTTTTCGCGATTTCGCGTTTTCGACTTCGCGTTTTCGCGTTTTCGACTTCGCGATTTCGCCTTTTCGCCTTTTCGCGTTTTACGATATACATGTTATTATAACATAACATTTTAAATATAATTGGAACAAGACTACAAAGTATAAGTCATTCAAATGATTGTCATATAAATTTCATATCTGTGACGTATTTTAAATATTTTCATAAATTAGACTATTTCTTCACATTCTTTGTTGACAATTACTGAACAAATTTAAAACAGACGCATTTGTATAAAATGCCTTTGAACATACAATTTGCTGGAAGTTATAGTTTGACATTGTAAAATAAATGAAATTAATCATTATTATCGCCATGGTTACTTAAAATACATAATCATTCATTTAATGCTCTTGTTGTGAATCTAAAATTTTAATATTTAAATTAGCTTGTGTGAAAAAGTTTAAAATTTAATACATTGTGGAGATAAGACTTTTGTCAAATAAAACTTGGGACGGTTTCATGAAGCTATCTTAAGACCTGTTATAAGATACTAGAATATCTTATGACATGTCTTATGATCCTCTTAGGACTATCCAAGACCTCGCCTCAAAACTGTCGTAGGTTGATCTTAGCAAAGATATCCTAAACCTGTCGCATGTTCTTTTAATTTAAACAAAAGTAACCTGGATTTATGGAAAATTCATGTAAATGTAGAATGTGTTTCCCATATATTACTAAACGCATTGATTAATATTTCAAATTTTCAAAGATGGAAATTTGTTCATCTACAGGAGACACCAAGGGACAAGGGATATACTGTTGAAGCGGTAGACAATAACAACAATCCTCCCGTGTCAGAACCAGATTAACAAAACAAATAGAGAAACTGAATCTGGTCAATTAACAAATATATTTTAAAATGTCAAAATGATTTCAAGCAAATTGTATACTCAAAGGCATTTTATACAAATGCATCTGTTTTAAATTTGTTCAGTAATAATAATAATAATAATAATAATAATAATAATAATAGTAATAATGATAACATCTTTATTTAAAGAGAGTAATTCATTTGGATTAAACCAATTTTAAATAAGGCTCTCTAAATACAATATCAACTACATGACTAAAACATAATTAATCTACTAATATACACATGCAAACAATAGATGTATATAAACAAAATATAATTACAACAACAAAACCGCCTATAGTTTTGTGGCTTAACTTATAAATTTGACACTTTTAAAAGATAATGACTTGTTAGAGTATTTGAAACAAAGAATGCATCTGTTTTAAATCTGTTCAGTAATTGTCAACAAAGAATGTGAAGAAATTGTCTAATTTATGAAAATATTTAAAATACGTCACAGATATGAAATTTATATGACAATCATTTGAATGACTTATACTTTGTAGTCTTGTCTCCAATTATATTTAAAATGTTATGTTATAATAACATGTATATCGTAAAACGCGAAAAGGCGAAAAGGCGAAAAGGCGAAAACGCGAAATCGCGAAATCGCGAAAACGCGAAAACGCGAAAACGCGAAATCGCGAAAACGCGAAAACGCGAAATCGCAAAACGCGAAAACGCGAAAACGCGAAGTCGAAAACGCGAAAACGCGAAGTCGAAAACGCGAAATCGATTTCGCGTTTTCGACTTCGCGTTTTCGCGTTGACTTTCGCGATTCGCGTTTTCGCGTTTTCGCCCTATAGAATATGAAAGGCGAAAACGCGAAAACGCGAAAACGCGAAATGGCCTTAACCGGCCACCATAGGTTTGCATATTGGTAGGATCATTTACGACCAGAGTGACATCATCTGCACAAGTTGGTATAGGACAGTGAATATGTCCAATATAGGATCCCAGTGTACTGTCCTCTACTTGGTTAAGAATGTCATTTATATATAGTTTGTATAACTCTGTGCTTAGTATACCACCTTGCCTAACTCCTTGCTTAATATCGAAGGGTTCAGAGACCAGATTTTCCCATCGAACTGAGGTTTGTGCACCAACACTTAGATCATGCAAAAGTAACCATAATGAGCTAGGTATAACTTTCTATATAAACTACTGTGGTTAACGACGTCAAAGGCTGATTTTGCATCAAGCAGAGCTACATATAAAGGTGTTTTCCTGTATACTGCATCGATAATCACTTCATTAAGTAGAAGGGCGCAAAATAATGGTGATATTTTAGACGTAAATCCTCTCTGAAATTGGTTTTGGATGGTTGCAATAATTTGCCATAGGTGTTCCTTAAGGAGTATTTCTAGGATTTTGCCAATAACAGGAAGAACTGTAATTCCTCTGTAGTTTTTAGGGTCTGTTGGTAAACCTTTCTTTTTGAAAATTGGTGATAAAATTCCCATCTTGATGTAATCTGGGATAGCACATGATATACAGATGTTATTAATTATTTTTGTCAATGCACCAACCAGGTCTGGTCCACCATGGATGAAGTGTTCTGCTGTTATTCCATAAATGTCAGGAGCTTTATTTTTGTTTAATCTGTTAATGGCATT
>JAASAO010003466.1:0-13624 GCA_017311375.1 Mytilus coruscus
GTTTCAGATATCATATTCGTCCTGTGTTGGAGAAACACTGAAGCTGTGTATCAATCATCCAACGGCACCACGATATAAACCTTTATAAATTATATATTTTCCAGTGTTCGTGGGTGGTTATAAAGCTGATATTTGTGAGGATATTGACACAACCTTCTGTCAAGGGATCAAAACTAACAGACCTGACATGTGTAGTAATGCTTGTATTTCTACTGTATGTAAAAGATCATGCGGTCTATGTCGTAAGTTTACTTATAAAATCGCTCATATCCAGTAGAAAACAAAAAATCGGTGATTTTCTGTATAAGTTTAAGATATTTCCCTAAATACTGGAAAAAAACTAGTGAGAACATAATTATGTGCTAGACGCACGTGTTTTGTATACTAAGTATAGAGATAGTGCAGATTAAAAGGCACTACGGTGGGGGAGGATTAGACAAGGATATGATGATTTCGCCTCAAATTTAGAAGAAACATCTGTTTCTCTGTGCGCTCAATAGACGTTTGTCAAACAATACTACCTTGAATGACTAAAATAAATGTTAGAGATATCATCTGTTTACTATTGTTTTAGTTTTTAATTTTCATTTTATAACGCATAATTATCCAACATGACAGTGTTAACGCAAACATATTTTTGTTTTTGTGCATTGAAGCTTTGTAACATCGGTTCCCCTGAACATTAAATTGAAGCACGTCAATTGAAAATTCATTTTAATATTCAAGATTAAAAAAAAGGCGATGTGGTACATTGTATGAATGCCAATGAGAGATATATATAACTACCACACACAGAGACAAGCAAAAGGACGAGGATGTAAGCCCACTCTTTAACAAGGATCATATAGTATAGTTAACTATAAAAGGCCCCAGCATGATACAATGTGAAATAATTCAAAAGTGAAAAACGAGAAAACAAATTAAGGTTTTGTTACACTTACTGTAACTAAGATGATCAATGTCTAAAATATCACTTTATTTGTACAGTATATAATAGGATAGCAAATCAAAAACCATAGTGTGAATTTAAAAAAAATACAATTCAATATCTCTGACGGGTTTCTTTATACACAAGATTATATTTTATCAGCATTGCAGTGTTATTCCTGTTCTGATATAGACGACGTCACATCATGTAATACAATACAGATATGTCCAAATTCTGATGATGTAAGTACAAACCTATATGTTGTTTCTAGATGGTACATGCCCATGTTAACTGAAGATTATCTCCAGGAGTTGTTATAAATTTTATTAGAACTACTTTTTTAAATCTATGACAGCGAATGAAATAGCATGGACTGACATAATATTAAAATAAAATAACAAGTCCCCCCAATTCTATGTTTTAGCCTTGATTTAGTTTGGCTAAAAGGCGTTGCTAGTTTCTACCAGAAGGAGGTTTTCAATGCGTTCAAGCAGCATATGTGGCAACTAACTGGAACAATAGTTTGTTTGGAACTTTTTTTCTAGTAATTTTAAACTGGCGTTAAACACACAGTATGAATAAAGAATCTTAAATTGGTAATATTTCTTTCATATTATTTGGTTTGTTAATTTAAACTTTAATTAATTTGTGTCTTTCAGTTTTGCTTTACCACACAAACATTTTCAGATCGATTTAGAGAAACATATCGATTAGGATGTGCCTCGAACAATGTAAGTGCCCTTTTTCAACATAAATTCAGATAATGTTTCCATATAATAGATATAAGAAGATGTGGTATGAGTGTAAATGAGACAACTCTAAATCTACATCATCTATACCATCAGACCATCATACAATATTAATTTTAATTGTGATTAATTCTACTTATAATGAAACATATAAATCACCTAGACAATGTTACGAACATTTGTGTGTGTGTGTTTGTGTGTTTAAGGATTGGATAGAACATTTTTCAAAGTGATACGACTATCCTTAAAATTTTGACATGCTGAATTATAATGATTGTTTCAGACTTGCCGTCAATATACTGGTATATCACGCACTTATAGAGTCAATGTTGATGCTGGATGTTGCAATACTGACAAATGCAACAATAAACCTCCAGTTTTACTTCAACTGAAACCAGCTGTTACGCGTTCAATTACAAGTAAGACTTGTAAAAAAAGGCAAGGTTGTTTCCAATGAAAACATATCTCTACAAAACGAACTTCACTGAAACGGAATGAGCACCGATTTTATAAGTAATGAAGATTTAAGTGTTCAAATTGTAATCGTGTGAGGTTTTGAAAAGAATCACATAAGCGTTATTTACTAAATTATTTATGAAAAGGAAACAAAATACACACAATCTTATCTTTATATATAAAAGAATGGCGAATGTTACCAAAGTGATATTCAAATTCATAAGTCGAAAACAAACTGACCGTATAGCGGACTATACGGTATTGGTTTTCAAACTGTTGAAGGCCGTACGGTTGCCTATAATTGCTTACATCCTCTTCATCGGAAATTTGGTAGATAGTAGGCTCATTGGCAATCATACCACATCTCCTTATTTTTATATTGACAATGACATGACAAAAAGCGAATAACACTAAGAGAATAAAAATATAAGAAAGTCAAATATGTGGAAAGTATTTACATTGTCTGAATACTAAAACAATATACGTGAGCTGTTGTATACCCGTATGTGAAGAAGAAAGATTCACTACAGGAACAAAAACCAACACGATATTTTAAAATAAACCCAAAATGGAAACGCATATATCAAATGTAATCACGATAAATTTCGATGATAAAACTTTGTAATCAAGGAGCCAATAAAACATATAGTATTTAACGGACCACTGACCAAAGAAAAACTATAAAACGACATACAATAGTCCACGAAACAATAAGCAGAAAACAAACGCAAAACCAAACTAAAACCAGAATGTAGGCTGATTTCCCTAAAAGGTAAACAGTATCCGTTGTACTATCATCAATTGTATATATGTTTGTCATTGTAAGTAAATACCATTGACCTATATATTTCTTTGACAATTTGAGTTAAACGATTGTGTTATATAAAGGCAGTGAGCGTTTTAACAGTAATTTAATCACTGAATTGCAATTGAACACCTTTAGAACATTTTACGTTCCTTCTTTACTATATATCTGTATTTCATGTAACTTGTTTCTATCAATGTTCTTAAATTTATAATTATCAAAAAGATAATCAATTCCATACATGTTAAAAATGATTTTAAACTGTCTTATAATTTTCTTATCCAGACACAACAGCCAATTTCTCGACTTGCATGGATATTGATCAAATACTATGTAGAAACTTGAATGATAAGCATTCTGAAGTTTGTACGAATGACTGTATTTCTCATCATCTATGTCCAAACGCTTGTTCCAAATGTGGTAAGTAGATCTTACGAAGATGACAGTTGGTGGAATCCAAATTCCAAAGACAGGATTTCATTGTTTATTTGGACCATAGATAGATAAATTTATTTGATCAAATATCAACATAAAACATTACAAAAGTAGTATAAAACAATAGCTGACCTGTAAACATACTAAAATCATAAAATCTTGAAACAATTGTTGATACCTAACCAGGATTGCCCATGAAAGCCATGCGACTTATTTCCAAAGGGGTCCATTTTATGTTACATTCTTATATTTGTTAAATATAGTTATAAGAAATCATGACTTTGGCAGGTTTAACACTAATTATGTTAAAATTATAATTGACGATGACACTGACTAGAATATTAAAGCAAATCAATAAAATATAAATTTGCATGCTATCAAAATCGTTGCTATCATTTCATCTGATCGAATTATATATGTTATAAGTTTTGTCCGAAGACGAAAAGTATCATACTGAAAACAGAAGTACACAGGATTGAATTCTCTATATAAACATTTGATAACGTAAACCAGTATTTTCAATCCTGATATATGTTCAAGAAGTTAAATAGGCATTTATACGATCTTAGAATAGTATAGTCTGAAATAGTACGGTAGTTATTAAATGAATATGTTGAAAGTAGTTGTATCTAAAATCTACAAATGGCTCTTTAAGCCTATTATTATATTTGTAAGAAAAAAAATTATTTGTTTTGTTGAATTTATTTCAGTGCAATGTTTACAGTGCAGTGCTGTATCACATCCTACTGAATGCAAAACAACCACAGTTTGTGGAAAAGGACAGGTATGCTTCATACATGAATTCCGTGTTAACGTCTTAGTGTATGATAATAATAATAAAATAATAATTAAGCATATGCTTTAAAGTAATCTCAGATGTTTTTATGTAAACTATCATACTTTTCTACTTATTTTGTAATGATTATGCAAAAGCTAATATATTATGAATATGCTTTAAAGTTTACGCGTTTAATTCATACAGCATTAAAACGGATGGTAAATACAAACAAATTGCTATTCGTACAAAATATATTGTCTCTTTACGTATGCAACTTCTTTGTATTCATGTCTGTATGTTTTCGTCGAAGGAATGTTTTGTTACAGAAACATTACAGATGACTTCAACGGGAACTCAAGCACTACAGCTTGGATGTACGAACGAGCAGGTTAGATTATAATATTGTTTTATATTAAGATTTGATTAGAGACTTAATAGCAAACAAGAAGGAGATGATATCAATAGGACAAAATAATATTCAAAAGAAAAGCAACGAAGAGACAAATAAATCATGATTTTGCATGATTCAGCAGCACGAATCCCACAACAGCCAAGGTCTAAATTTTAAATGCCCAGAAGAGCAAGAAACAAAGTACAAATGTACAAAAAAGAAAGACAAACAAAATCTTATATATGTATTTGACATATTTAATTTCATTTGCAGAATTTATTTATCATATCAATATTTTCCTTTGTTCTTTTTTCTAGTTAGCTTTAACAACGAAAATTGTCCAATAATAATGAAGGAAAGAATTACGTAACTAAGTTTTAACTACCAAATAATCGGTTCAGTTTCACAAAACTTTATTTTTCAACAAAGCCTATATTGAATATGCACTTTGAGACTTTAGAGATACAAATATTGTTTATTTTTAATATTAAGATCTGTCATCAAATGAACAGCACCCGCCATAATAGTTTGGTACATAACATTTTTGGAAGACGTCAAGAACAGTTTGTCTTGAGAGGTGGCTGTTGCAAAGGAAATATGTGTAATTCATATTCATTCTTGTTTAACTCACCAAATTCAAGTCCATCAACGGATGTTACTAATCTACAAAGTGCGACATATACAAACCAAGGACCTTCACAACACGTTCCGTCGTTATCTGGAGTGTCACAACCTGTTCCGACTAAACCCTTATTGACAACAAAGTCATACTCACTAGGTGACTATATGCATCCTTACATTCACTTAAACACAATGAAACTTTATCTATATCAATTTTATGAGTATGTAATATACATTTATCATATATTTAGTACTAAATACAGCAATTTTGTATATCTAATAAAGGTTCTTTTTTCCAGTCTGTATCACCTACCCTGTATCGCATACCCCGTATCGCATGGCTAAACCCGTATTGCATACCCCGTATCGCATAGCGAAACCCGTATCGCATACCTGGCGTGACGTCACACATCGAATGACGTCAAATTTTGACCTATGACGTCCAGTTGCTGTATTTCCTGGCATGATACGAAATGTAACGTCATTAAGTTTGAATTTCTGAAAAATACTTGTAAGAGAAAATGGGTCATTTATGACACTGATTCAGACTTAAAATTTGGAAAATGATCAAAATACCCATTCTCTCTCCACTAGTTTTTTGTGCTTAGAAGGTGGGTCCACGAAAAGAGGAGTCTCATTATCTCAAATGGTAAAATAAGCGAGTTAATTGAAAACATTTTTTTTTATAGATTTCATGAACAAAATTATATTTATTTCGGTGAAAAGGAGCCTGGGGGAACGTTAACTGCATATCCCTCAAGCAACAACTGATAATACTTCTTTCCAGATTTTCTGTTAACATTGGATACCTTTGCAAATGATTATAAAAATTATTCGGAGCCAGAATATTTATTTTTCATGTGTGATGAGACAAGATTATTTTTTTCTTACCTAAATGAGGGCCTGCATAATTATTTCTAAAATCTGCCAGGCCCCCACCTCAGAATCAAATGATTGTCTCCTTTAATATATATCATGGATCTGATTTTGTTAAAATATATGATAAACAGATCAATACATGGCAAAATCCGTATCGCATGCTGTATCACCACTCGACCAATATCAGCCCTCGGGACCTTCGGCCCTCGGGACTGATATTGGTTTCTCGTGGTGATACAGCGTGCGATACGGATTTTGCCATGTATTATTCTGTATATATCTGTTTTTTTAGCATACAATAAATTCATATCTAATAAGAGAGAAAATACTAAATATCCGAAAACGTGCACTTAATGCATATTGAAGGTGAACTTGTTCTATTGAATGTTCAACTCAAAAGTTTCCAAAACTTTTTTATATACTTTGTATCTTATAATAGATTGCTCGTCTGCAGTACATGTCAGATGTCCAGATACTTTCTATCCATACCATGGAGCATGCTTTACGACAGGACCTGTACCACTGACGTACACTGAAAGTAAAGTAAGCAGTTTAAAGGTTGCCATAAACACTATGCTCTTTAATGGAATAAACTCATTACAAAATAGAGTTCCTCTTAAACTAAAATAACGATTAAATATGTTGATAGTTATGTTAATTTCTTGACCTGATAAATAAAATTCATCGGAAGATACAAGACTTATACTTTAGTACACCAACCACATGCGTTTCATTTACAGAAGACTTATCAGAGGCGCTCGAATGGTTGTTTGCAATGTAATTTTAAATATCAATATTAACACGTAAAAGATCACCTACAATGTAGGACACATAAATGGAACGATGTATACAAAAGAAGTCCCAATACAACCACAGCTTATTAGACACACAGATAGGCAATAGATGTCAAGGAATATGTACAAAAGCAGTGGCGGATTCAGAACTATTTATAAGGAGGGCCCACTGACTGCCATAAGAGGGGCCCCGCTACAGTCATGCTTCAGTGATTCCCAATATAATCAACCAAATTTTTCCAACGAAAGAGGGGAACGGACCCCAGCCCCCTCCCTGGATCCGCCTATGAAAAGATATGCATTCACGGCTGATACAAGAAGTAACAAACAACCCTGATATATAAAGCAGCCTGTGTACGAAAAAACTTTAAAGAAAAAGATATACGTTCGATGATTTGAGAATTATAATCTATATTTATAATAACTGGCTCCAACAACTGCAAATAAAACTGTATTGTAAGTATCGATTTAAACTCAATTAACTAGATTTCGACCTGAAAGTTATCTGTATTGAAATATCTTACCTGCAGTTGAGTCTAGTCTTAAGTTAACTGCATTGAAATATCTGACCTGTATTGAGTCTAGTCTTAAGTTAACTGCATTGAAATATCTGACCTGTAGGTGAGTCTAGTCTTAAGTTAACTGTTTTGAAATATCTGACCTGTAGTTGAGTCTAGTCTTAAGTTAACTGTATTGAAAAATCTTACCTGTAGTTGAGTCTAGTCTTAAGTTAACTGTATTGAAATATCTTACCTAGGTCTGTAGTTGAGTTTAGTCTTGAGTTAACTGTATTGAAATATCTGACCTGTAGTTGAGTCTAGTCTTAAGTTAACTGCATTGAAATATCTTACTTGTAGTTGAGTCTGGTCTTAAGTTAACTGTATTGAAATATCTTACCTAGGTCTGTTGTTGAGTTTAGTCTTGTGTTAACTGTATTGAAATATCTGACCTAGGTCTGTAGTTGAGTTTAGTCTTGAGTTAACTGTATTGAAATATCTGACCTGTAGTTGAGTCTAGTTTTAAGTTAACTGTATTGAAATATCTAACCTGTAGTTGAGTCTGGTTTTAATTTAACTGTATTGAAATATCTTACCTAGGTCTGTAGTTGAGTTTAGTCTTGAGTTAATTGTATTGAAATATCTGACCTGTAGCTGAGTCTAGTCTTGAGTTAACTGTATTGAAATATCTTACCTGTGATTGAGTCTAGTCTTAAGTTAACTGCATTGAAATATCTGACCTGTAGTTGAGTTTAGTCTTAAGTTAACTGTATTGAAATATCTGACCTGTAGTTGAGTCTAGTCTTAAGTTAACTGCATTGAAATATCTGACCTGTAGGTGAGTCTAGTCTTAAGTTAACTGTATTGAAATATCTGACCTGTAGTTGAGTTTAGTCTTAAGTTAACTGTATTGAAATATCTGACCTGTAGTTGAGTCTAGTCTTAAGTTAACTGCATTGAAATATCTGACCTGTAGGTGAGTCTAGTCTTAAGTTAACTGTATTGAAATATCTGACCTGTAGTTGAGTCTAGTCTTAAGTTAACTGCATTGAAATATCTTACTTGTAGTTGAGTCTGGTCTTAAGTTAACTGTATTGAAATATCTTACCTAGGTCTGTTGTTGAGTTTAGTCTTGTGTTAACTGTATTGAAATATCTGACCTAGGTCTGTAGTTGAGTTTAGTCTTGAGTTAACTGTATTGAAATATCTGACCTGTAGTTGAGTCTAGTTTTAAGTTAACTGTATTGAAATATCTAACCTGTAGTTGAGTCTGGTTTTAATTTAACTGTATTGAAATATCTTACCTAGGTCTGTAGTTGAGTTTAGTCTTGGGTTAATTGTATTGAAATATCTGACCTGTAGCTGAGTCTAGTCTTGAGTTAACTGTATTGAAATATCTTACCTGTGATTGAGTCTAGTCTTAAGTTAACTGCATTGAAATATCTGACCTGTAGTTGAGTCTAGTCTTAAGTTAACAGTATTGAAATATCTTATACCTGTAGTTGAGTCTAGTCTTAAGTTAACTGTATTGAAATATCTTACCTGTAGTTGAGTCTAGTCTTAAGTTAACTATATTGAAATATCTGACCTGTAGTTGAGTCTAGTCTTAAGTTAACTGTATTGAAATATCTGACCTGTAGTTGAGTCTAGTCTTAAGTTAACTGTATTGAAATATCTGACCTGTAGTTGAGTTTAGTCTTAAGTTAACTGTATTGAAATATCTGACCTGTAGTTGAGTCTAGTCTTAAGTTAACTGTATTGAAATATCTGACCTGTAGTTGAGTCTAGTCTTAAGTTAACTGTATTGAAATATCTTACCTGTAGTTGAGTCTAGTCTTAAGTTAACAATATTGAAATATCTGACCTGTAGTTGAGTCTAGTCTTAAGTTAACTGTATTGAAATATCTGACCTGTAGTTGAGTCTAGTCTTAAAATAACTGTATTGAAATATCTTACCTGTAGTTGAGTTTAGTCCTAAGTTAACTGTATTGAAATATCTGACCTGTAGTTGAGTCTAGTCTTAAGTTAACTGTATTGAAATATCTAACCTGTAGTTGAGTCTAGTCTTAAGTTAACTGTATTGAAATATCTGACCTAGGTCTGTAGTTGAGTTTAGTCTTGAGTTAACTGTTTTGAAATATCTGACCTGTAATTGAGTCTAGTCTTAAGTTAACTATATTGAAATATCTGACCTGAAGTTGAGTCTAGTCTAAAATGTTAGGCCCATCCTTGCCTGTAGTTGACACATACAGTTGTCCAACTGAACTGATTTTGTCCTTATCTGATCAAGGGACTGTCTTGCTTTGGTCAGGTAATATGTCAACTAAAGATCTCAGACTGGGCAATTCGGTTTAAGGTATTAAGTGAAGTTAGTTATTTAATCCAAGGTTAGTGCAATATATTCCGCTTTAGTCAAGTACAGTTCAGACTGAAGATAAATATATTATCTCGAAAGCATGTGCTGGGTGGAAGACTGTATAAGTTTGAATAACTTGTGTCTCATCCCTTTTGCATAATTAAGCAAATAAAATATGTTTAAACTCAAGTGCATGTGAAGTACAGTTTGCATATTAAATAGAATGTTCAATATATTAGTTTTAGAAGAAAACAATTTAGAGATCCATGATGCATTGTGCTAAATGAAAGTCATAAACTCACTTAAATACTGAAAACATAAACGAATAGGAAAAGAGTTCTGATTCTGTTGTGATTTAACAAGCAATAGAAAATAAATTGTGATGATTGTTTAGTCTTTCTAACAGACACTAAAGACATAAAATTTCAGCAGAATTATTTTCACCTATTTTTGTATTATAGTACATCTTCATGAAAATTCTCATGTATGGACTTTTGCATTTTGTATTTGTAGGCATACTGTGAGAAACAATGTTTACGATTGGCTGAATTTGATCGTGAAGCCGAAATGACAGCGGTAACCAGAAATTTCCTTCATCATTTCAATGGTAAGTTTAGAAGATTCTATTTGTCCCCCGCGCAACACGTTGTTGGGGAATTAGAAATACATGCCGTCCGTCTGTCCGTCTGTGCGTTCAGTCTCGTAAGCGCTCTCATGTGTATAATTATTGCCAGTTTTTTTTTATCAAATTTATATCAAAGGTTTATATCAGCAATGTCTCGGACATTGCGAAAATTAGTGCCGATCAACTATTTTTAAAGTGTTATGCACCTTTGATATATAAATGATATAAAAAATGCTGTGTAAGCCCACTGACATGTACGATTCTTGTCAGATTATTTAAGAAATTTATATCAAAGGTTTATATCAGCAATGATTTATATAGAAAATTGCATTAAATAAAGCGCTCTCAATCTTACATTTCTCTAATATATTTGTACAAAGTTTTAAAGAAACAAGAAAAATGAAAAATAAAACGTTTTGCCCTTGGAGAGATTAAATATGTGCTACGCAAGGGACATTAGAACTCTGTTCTTTTATTTGTAATAAAAAAGAAATTATTAGACGCAATTAGCCTTTCAGGAAGACAAATGAATAAAAAAAATTGTAAATGAGTCAATGATTCACCTAAAACACTCATTAATAAGACACCATAATGAAGCGAACGTGAATTCAAGAATCGCATCATTGTTTCACAATCTTACTTCAACATTTTAATAAAAAGAAACAAATGTATATCTAAACAAAAATGCATAAAAACTTGAATTTTACTTATATTGTATAACTTTTATCAGGTGCTCCTCTGTATGTTGGTGCTATTAGTAAGACATCTTCCCCTGGAACAAAGTGGTTATGGGAACGAGGTCATCTGGAAGTTGATGTACTCATGTGGGTACATTATAACGGATACGGAAACTGTGCTGTTACAAGAGAACTGATTACCCATTCAGGAAAACACAGACATTCAGATTTCGGACTTGAAGACGTTAATTGTACACAAAGATTTAAACCCTTATGTCAATTGTTCTTGCGTGTTTCAAATTAAATATGTTGAATTAAACGTATTGTTGGTATTTTCATTATTTACCTCTGTTATATAGTGCATTCATTGATAACCGCGAATGGCATTCAAAAGGAGGTAGAAGATACCAAGATGCTAACGAAAACCGTTAGTCCCATAAAACCGACAACAACATTGCTAAAAAGAAAACGACGAAAAGACAAACAACAGTTCATGAGCAGACAAGAAAAAACCGGATTATACGAAATGGTTTCTCTCATTGGTGTATGTCGTACGGTGATCTATGTATAATTTCTTATATCCACTTATTTGGACTCTAATGGATAGTTGTCTCATTGGCAAACATACCACATCTCCTTATTTTTATATAGATTCAAAGGCACGAGCCCCTTTAAACACGTAGAGAGTGGAAACAGGTGAACTTGCTCTCTCTCTCTCTTCTTCTTCTTCTTCCGATAAGCGGCCACCGTCAATTGGTTGACTATTCTACCACATTTTGGAGTGAGCGCATGAAATTTTGAATTTAATAAACAAAAATGGGTGGAATTTAAACTATATATATACAGGTGCAATTAAAAACATGTCATTTAAATTTAATGACGGAGCTGCGTCTTGAAAATTCAGGACTCGGGGCGGAGACAGTACAGTTGAGCAAGGTGTTCCACTCTCTGATTGTTCAAGATAGAACGACTCCTTCCGTACCGTTGTTTTACATGATGGAATTCTAAATGCCTTTTCGTTGTTATTTCTGGAAGGGCGTTCTTTTGGTATTAGCTTACTGGATGTATCAAGTTTGACATAGTTGTTCTGTAGCTTATACATCATTATTAAGCGGCTGTGTTTCCTTCGTTCTTGTAGGGTAGACCATTCAAGATGTTCAAACATGTTACTAACAGATGAGGTGTTGTGATATCTGTTAGTAACATACCTTGCTGCCCTTCTTTGGACCATATCCAATCTGTGAATGTCATTTTGTTGGTATGGGTCCCATACTGCACTAGCATAAACTAAAGTAGGTTGACTTGTTAGAGATGTTTATATTCCTTTTCAAGAAGCTTATGGTGTTTTTAGCTTTGGAGCAGATGGTGCTTATGTGTTTCCCCCATTTAAGATCTGATGAAATAGTGCATCCCAGGTATATAGCTGATGTTACATGTTCTCTCTCTCTCTCTCTCTCTCTCTCTCTCTCTCTCTCTCTCTCTCTCTCTCTCTCTCTCTCTCAACGATGTCATGAAAACACACTCTTTTTAAAATTTCTTAGAGAAAAAAATCAACTGCATGAATTTTAGTGATATCGATCGTGAATCCATGATAAGTCACACTTTAAAAATACCTTCCGATAATACTTTTAGTCTGTTAAATGTTTTTATTTAACCCATACCACACTAATTATTGCTGTCACTAATTTCAACTTCAATTAACAATACGTGTTACAAAAGTAAGTACAAACTATTTCAAATCGTAAATGCAACATATCATATGCCATAAGGTTATCTTAACTTTGTAATACACTTATGTCTTCACTATTGCATGAATGACATGGTTTATTATTTTCAGAGGACTAGTATAGTATCTAAGACCGCGAAAACATGTTTCTAGTGAGTTGAGACACAGAAACATTGTATCGGTCAACAAATTCGTGATATTAACCGTAAATGCGGTCGCGAACTATGGCCTGAAAAATGATATAGTTGACATTTTTTTTCAAATCTTAAGTCAAAATAAAAAAAAACCGTTAAGCATTTAATTTGAATTAGGCCATAAGCGCTTAGCACAGACGAAAAGTATTACGTGTGAATTTGATCATTAGAAAACAGTTTTATTCACGAAAATATGGTGTCTAAATCATTTCAAGGTATTTATTATGTTACATTTTGTACGCTATAAAGTAAAATGTACCCACTAAATCTGTTACAAGAATGGCATGGTGTGTGTTGTCAATTAACGATTTAACCTAACATCCTAAAATAAAAATTAAAGATGTGGTATGATAGAAAATAAGACAACTCTGCAAAGAGACCAAATGACGTAGCATGTTAGCAATTATTATAGGTCATCGTACGGCCTATGTACAAATGATATTAAAATATGCTTTCAGTGTTGAATAGCCGAAACAAATGGCGGTCTTGTTTAGGATTGATATCAAACCTGATGGAAAGTATCTTTCAGGTTAATATTCACTTAAATAACCTAATAATCTTTTTTTTGTAAAAGTTTTAAAAACAAGAAAATGAAAAATAAAACGTTTTGCCCTTGGAGATTAAATATGTGCTACAAGGGACATTAGAACTCTGTTCTTTTATTTGTAATAAAAAATTATTAGACGCAATTAGCCTTTCAGGAACAAAAATTT
>JAASAO010003830.1:0-15408 GCA_017311375.1 Mytilus coruscus
AAACGTTAAAACCAAGTTCTAAGTCAGGGTCCTGATCTCCGTGGTTGTTGTTTTTTTTTTTTTTTTTTGGTGTTGTTTTCGTTTCTCGTTTTTTATATAGATTAGACCGTTGGTTTCCTGTTTGAATTGTTTTACACTAGTAATTTTGGGGCCATTCATAGCTTGCTACACAATATCACACACCTATACCCCTCCAAAAAAAAAAAATTATCTTTAATTTTGACCCCCATTTTAAAGAAAAAACCCTTTTACATCCAAAATAAAATTTTACCAACATTTTGTGTGATTTTTAACTTTAAAATTAAGAAGAAAAAAAAACACACTTTGCATTTATACCCCATAAAAAAAAGAAAAACATTTTTTTGTAAAGAGCACACCAAAACCTTAATCCTGGGTTTTTTTATAAAACTCATTTTTTCCCTAAGGGGAGTAGTATAGTACTTGTACTTTTTTATAAAAAAAAACGTTATTAAAAACACCCAAAAAAACAACAAAAAAAAATTTCAAAAAAAAAAAAAAATAAAAAAGGTCGGGAGAACACACCGCGAAAAATTCTGTTGGATTCAAGAGAAAAAAAAAAATCAATTTTTACTTTTAAAAATGAAACAACCTACAGCTCCCGATTTATCAATGGATATACCATTATATCCAGAATTACCTACAGAAGATGGACAAAATTATAGACTACAAAAAATAACAGAAATAGAAAAAACATTAATAAATGAGAGAGATAAACGAAAATCACTATACAAAAAATATAAACGCGGAGTTAATGTTACTGATGGTGTCGATACAAGTTTAATTTCGACTTCCGTTGTTTTAGCTGGTATAGGAATTGCTTTTCCTATCTTTCTTCCCATACAAATTGCAGCTGTTGTATGTGGAAGTTTAGGAGGTCTAGTTAAATTAATTAGAAGAAAGTTGACAACAAAATCAAAAAAACATTATGAAATTAAAACAATGGCAGAATGCAAGTTAAACAGCATAAAAGATTTAATATCAAAATCTTTAACTGACGGACAGATAAGTGCAGATGAATTTAAACTTATTTTAGATGAATTAGAAAAATTTAATGAGATAAAAAAAATAAAAAAAGTAATTTTAAAAAGTTTACCAGATGATGAAAGAAAAAACTAATTGAGGAAACAGAAAATAGAGTAAAAACGAATTAAAAAAAATGGAAAATCTTTGATTTTCTTTAATAAAATCGTTATACGAATTTTAGTTGATAACGAAATCCACCAAACTATGAATCAATTTTTAATTAAATAAATGGATGAAGAAACAAAAGAAAAATTAGTAAAAATGTAAAAATAATGTTAAATAAAAATTTAATTATTTTTATCTTAAGTTGTTTTTAACAGGTTTTTTTTATTGTTTATTATCTAATATTTTAGATGAATAAAATGGATGAGTTTGATAATCCTGAGTTTAAAAATAATGATTATGATGAAGAAGAAGAAGAAGAAACGTCTTTTCAAGATGATGAAGAGTTTCAAAATAATATAAATAAGGAATTTGAAAAATTAAGATATTTATCAGAAAATGACACTAAAATTCGCGAAAAGAAATTACCGAAAAAATGATAAAAGATTTTATAACAAAAATAATGAATTATATTCAAACAAAATTACAAAGATTTTTTACCAAAGAAGAAGATTTTAATAAGACGGATATCTTATTATACAATACTAATAAAAGACAAATCTTATATGTAAAAGATGAATATGGTAGGAAATTGAATTAACATATTATCAAAAGGAGTATTAAAATTTTATAAATTTAACACTCTTCAAAGAAAATACGGTGTTAATTTTATTAGATATGTTTTAGGTGTAGACGATTATAAAATATCTGATAGAATAATAGAAAGTAGAGAAGAGTTTCAGAGAATGTTAAATGAAGCAACAATTTGTGAACTCAATAATATAGAAATTCCATTACAAGAAATATCTACACAACAAGAAGTACAAGAATTATTAGAAACAGCAAGTAATTCAGAAACATATGTAAAAGAAATAGAAACTTCTTTTATAGAAGAAGGGACAACTTACAAAGAAATGGAAACTCAAACAGGTATGACAAAAAGAGAAATGGATAGTGTAATCAATGCAATGACAACAGTAAAAGAAGAGATTGCAAATGAATTAGCAAAACTGAATGAAACAAATAAAGACTTAGCAAAAGAAAATACCAAATTAGAACAAGCTAAAGAAGATAATGATGAATTTCAAACAAATAGAATAAGTAGTCGAATAAGAGAGTTGGAATCTGAGAGAAGTGTGAGACTAGAAGTAATTAATATTAATAAAGAAAAACTACGTAGTCAAGTAAACAGAATTAAAGAGACAATACGTAAAGTATTAAAAGAAGACACAACATTAGGTGAAAGAATAAGAACATTATTCAGAGAACAAGGAATTACAATAGTTAGTATTTTAACTGCTTTTGGAATGATTATTGGTGTTATAGTAGAAACATTTACTGGTGGAACTACTTTTTCTCCTTCTCCTCCTCCTCCTCCTCCTCCTCCACCATCAAAAGGTGGTGCACAAGACTGGATAAAAAAACAATTAAAAAATCTTGGAAAACTATTATCTTTTCTTGCAGGAAAATTAGCAGCTGCATTACCAGGTATTATAGGTTCTATTGTATCTTGGTTATTGTCTGTAACAAAAGACGTAGTAAATTGGTTTGCAAACAACTTATTTGCTTTTCTTGTTTTGGTTGTTGGTTTATTGTATGCTGCTGCTAGGGAATATTTAAAAAAATAAATTAATAAATTTTATAAATAATAAGTGCTGTAATACCTAATACAATACTTCCAAATATTATTGCTTTTTATTATCTTCGTGTTTGTCATATTCATTTTTTGTGTTGGTTCTATTTGAACTGGTTCTGATTTTTTGGTTCTGATTGAGATTGTTGAATCGGTTTTGGTTTATTTGGTTGAAATCGACAGGATCGAGACCGGTAAAATCAAAATTTTTATTATTTAAATCATCATTTAAACCGAGTGTTTGATTTTCTGTTGCAATTACAATTTTGTTGTTATAACCAACAATGGTGTCAATTTGTAATACCATATCACTGGGAGACATATATAAACCAAGTCCATAAGCATAATCAACTTTACTTCTTGCATATTTTAAAACATTTTCATAATTCGATATCTGGGTGGGTAAATCGATAGGACTATTTATTACATCTTGTACATTTGCTAAGAATTGTTTTGTGCATCAAATCCTGTTCCTACTTTTAATATTTCTACCCTTGTTTGAGATTGTGCCCTAATAATGCCCATACAAACATTCTAATACTTTCATTGATACGTTCAATACCTGCTTTTGTAAAACCCTCTGATTTATCTAATATAAATGTTGTCCAAGCCATGCTTATATCTTTTGTATGACGAATTGTATCATGAATATTAAAGAAGGACCATCCCTGAATGATGATATCTGTATTCACCACTTGGTTTATAATATTCAGAAAAGTTCCTAATCCTTTAGATGATGATTCTACTTTTGTCTCCAATCTGTATTTGGAGAAACATCAAATTCATTGCATAATTTTGATATGCAGCTTTGTCATATGGGTTTTGTAATAACAGAAAGAAGAATCTGTTGGTAAAGGTGATTTAAGTTCTTTTAAAATTCTGGCAATGCAATAATATAAGTGAAATGTATAAAGTGATTTAGTAAGATTTGAAGTGTTTTGTATATGGTTATTGTAGGAAACACCACATCCTGTACTTGCACACCAGACTGCAAAGTTTAACTGACATTGCCACCAATCAAACGAAGAATGAATCCATGTATTCCATGGTTCGTTGGTGTGTAATGATGGGTTTTGATATTTTGAAATAAATCGGGAAAGCTGTTTTAAAGTTTTCTTTTGATTTACAAATATTATTTGATCGACAAGATTTATATCTTTTTAGAATACTTAACACTTGGATTATATGATACATTTGGATTATATTTAAATTCTTTTGTTATCATTTTTTATATTAAAATGTACCACACTATTTCAAATATTGATAAGACAATTAACTTACAACAATACATTGATAACAGAGATGGAAATAAACGTATTGGTTTAAAATCTATAAGATATAGTGTAGGTTGGTATAATGTTTATGATGGAGTTATAAGACAGACAGGAGAAAGACTTCATAGGATTAAAGATGGTTATTATAGTTTCCAACAAATAGCGGATGAATTTAAAAAAAAAGATATTGTATTATCCGTAAATGAAACAAATGGTATTGCGTCATTAAACACTCCTATTGAGTTAAGGATAAATGAAGATTTGAAAAATATGTTAGGATTTAATAATGAACGTAAATTCGAACCTAATGAATTACATTATGGAAAAAAATTTGTAGATTTTGCTATCCATAAATCATTGTATATCCATTTGGAACAAGTTAGCACTTCTTATAATTATCTTGATGGTATGCCGAGTACTTTGTTGGCTGTTGTTCCAGTCGAGAATAAAGAGTTTGGTGAAGTTATAACAGCGAGATTTGAGCATCCGGAATATAAGTGTTTAGTAAATGATGTTATAACAGAATTGAAATTAGAAATAAGAGATGAAAATAATAACAAGATAATTAATCATTTACCAATTAATTGTGTTTTAGAAGTTATATAATTTATTTAATAAAATGAGCATACTTGGTGTCAAAAAAAACGTAGATACATCGGAAATAAAAAGGAAATATTAAATATGAAGAGTGAGCTTCAAACAATGGATACTAAGGATAAAAATTTACATCGGAGTGTTGCTGCCTAAACATCAGAGTTTTAAATGTTGAAAATATAGTTGATAATATTAAAAATAAACCAGACAGAAAAATAATAAGTATATATGCTGGAATTGATGGTCCAATACATGGAAATAAAAAGTTTAATTTTGGTTATGGTGGTGGTTATTATTTAATGAACTTTCCAGGACAAATATTGGGTATTAGTTTAGTAAGTTTAAGAACAAGCTCAGATATTATAGCCATTAAGATGATGGTTAATGATAAGTCAACTAGTTACAAAATGAGTTTGGATAAGGGTGTTACACACGGTTTTAATAACTTTTATACACCTTTTGAAGTTAAGGCTGGAGATAGAATAAGTTTTATTAGTATGACTAATAATCCTTTATGTATCAATACTCTAGTATCAGTGGTAATTGAATTATTTTTAACAAATTTAATCCTTAAAATGTCAGCATACGGAAACAAATTAAATCCTTACAGAAAAATAAGAGAACCCCGTGGTGTGAAAGGTATTCGTCAAAGTGTATCAATAACAAATAATCCTTCAACTATTGATCAAAATCAACAGCTATTAGTGAGATTCCCCAATCTAAGCAATAATGATGTTATTGTTCCTGGAACAACCAGATTGGCATTTGAAATAGAACTCACATCTACAGACGACAATGCAACTATATATCAAAACATAGGAAGAACAATAGTTAAAAACAACAATTCGTATAAGTGGAAATGAAATTATGTCAATTGATGATAGTGATATTTATCATTGTTATGTTGATTTATGGAAATCTACATCTGAACGTTTAAATATGGCATACCAAGGAATTGGTGAAACAAACATGTTAAAACACAGAGTTGGTGCGGATGATAAATCATCAGACATAGGTGATGAAGCAATTGCAACTGCATATGGTGCAAGATTTTGTATCCCACTTGATTTTGAACTATTAGAAACTCATATGCCTTTTTATCAAGCAGGTCTTGGTGATAGACTTGAATATGAACTTACATTTAATAATTATAGCAATGTTATTAAATCAACAGATACATCTGCAAGTTATACAATCAAAACATTTGTTTAGAATTTGATATGGTTTCCGATGCAGAATTAGCAAGACAGATAAGACAACAAGTTAATGGTAAGATGGTTATTTTGTACGATAGAATACTAAGACATAGAAAATAACCAAAACAAATCTGATACATTGTGGAATATAAATTTAAATGTTCCAGCTAGAAGTATGAAAGGAATTCTAATGTTGTTCGAAGATCCTGAAAGAACAAGTACCGAAACTTATTATAATCCTAACATAACAAAAGTAGAAATGACAATAGAAGGTGTTCCAAATCAACTATACAGTCAAGGAATGAAAGCATATCAACAATGGGATGAAATAAATAAATTCTTTGCTTTAAATTCAAAAAGAAATAAAACAACAGAAGAAGTTTTAAAGGATTTAAATTTGTCTTATACAACATTAGAAAATATCTTACAACTAATTATGCATTATGGTTAGATTTACGTTCAACAGATGATAACTCACTACACGGTTCAGGTAGAAGAATTGAAAATGCTTCTGAAGGTATTACTATCCAAATAACTAAAACAGCAGGAGCAAATAAATTAATAAATGTTTATCTGTTTGTTATACAAGATGCACAAATTAATTTTGAAGATGGAAGATTTAAAGAAGTTAATTACTAGCGGTTCCCTTAAAAATGGAAACAAACGAGCGGGCGAGATACACTCAATTACCAAAATATCCCCATTGTGCTATTATATGTGGACAAACAGGATGTGGAAAAACAGAGTTTGTTCTTGATTTATTAGAAGGAGAATATAGTGAGTTTTCAAATATATAGTCATACTTTGTCCAACCATTCAATGGAACAAAGCATACAAAAATCGTGAATGGATTGGTGATGTTAGAAAACCAAAACAAAAAATCTAATAATTGTTAATCCTATTGTTGAAGTGAGAGAAGCGAACGGTTCCCTTTATGAAGAAGAGAAGCTACAAGAACTACTAAGAATGTTCTTTAAAAAATATGCTGGTCATCCAACATTATATATCATTGATGACTGCAGTGCAACAAAAGAACTAACAAAGAAAAAGATATGCTGTCCGAGCTTGCATTTTCAGGAAGACATGCGGAACAATCAGTGTGGGTCATTTCACAGAGATACAACTCTGTTTTAAAAGATTTAAGAGAACAAACAAAATGGTTATGCATGTTCTACACAAAAGATAGAGATAGTTTTGATAATTGTCTAAGAGAAAATGATGTTATTCCTACTTTGGAAGAAAGACAAAGAATAAAGGAAGAACTTAAAAAAGAAACATCGTAAATTAATATTAAAGACAGATCAACCTACTGATTATTGGTTACTTAATTGATTTTTTTTAGCAATTTTCAAGTAATGCTTAAGTAATGCTTAAGTAATGCTTAAGTAATGCTTAAGTAATTCTTAAGTAATTTAACCAAAATAAGTAATTCTTAAGTAATTTAACCAAAATAAGCAAAATAATGCTTAAGTAATGCTTAAGTAATTCTTAAGTAATTTAACCAAAATAAGCAATAAAAAAAGCAATGCTGTTGGAAATACTAACAATTGCAACAAACACTGCAGTCTTATCATTGGTTGGATATGTTGTATTTAATTTTTAAAGTTAAAATAAATTATATCCGTTTTTGAACCGTATAAAATGAATGCTGAAGAACTATTAAGCGAGCAAATTGTGGAAAACATAAATATTGATGATGAAGCGAGCGAAGTGAACGGTTCCCTTCAAGAAAAAAAACGCGAAAGATTATCAGCTGTTGTTGCTGGTGGGAATAGTAAACAATATCTGGGTAAAGAATTACAACTGTCAGATATTGATAAAATGACAACAGAACAAATAAACAAACTATACTGTAAATATGAAGCAAGATTGGGAGCTAGTATGACCAAGACATTAGGAAACTCTTTTATAAATTTATATGTCATGGGTGTATCAAAGTTTTTCAAAGTTGTTAATCCACCAATTTTAATACAAGACTTAGAGGAAGATCCTTTTATCAATAATGCTTTAACTAATACATGTTGTGAACTGTACTATAGATATGGAATGTATCTTGCTCCTTTTACTGCAATATTAACAACAGCAAGACATATCGAACCACTCGCTTCGCTCGATTTCCGAAAAAAGATGAAAATAATGACATAAAAATGATGAATGAAAATCCTGAACAAAAAGAAAACAAAGAAGAAAAAAAAAGTATTTAAAAACCCAAACCAAAAGACCCAAAAGAGTAGCTGCTGGTAAGAAAGGTGCAGAAGTAAGAATAAGAAATGCAGAATTGAGAAAAAAAGAAGTGGAAAAATTAAAAAAAGAAAATTCAAAAATCAAACAAATAACAAAAGATTCTGATACAGAAACAGATTATGAATCAAACGAACATATCCCTTCTGTCAAGAAACACTCCAGTTCCTAGTTGATTACAAATTTGTACTTTTTCCTATAAGTATTGTTGGATTGGGATTGTTTTTACAACCAAAGTAAGAAACCAGAAAGAATGATTAAAGAAATAACAAAACCAGAAAAACAAAAGAAAGAAATTGATCCTTTTGAATTTAATTAAATTTAGTACATTAAAATGACAACTCAAAAGACGGAAAACAAATAGCAAATATGTTATATCATGCTGGAGTGGAAACATTGTTAACAGTTGGATATGCAGAAATAGGTAAAAGGTACTAAGGAGACCAGCACCAAAAGTAGATTTTAATATAAATGATGTTGTAATGTTATCCATTGATATATTACTTGCAATGACAACAAAAGATATGTTGATTAAGCAAGGTATTATACCTGCTGATATCATGAAGTAATAAAAGGAACCGCTTCTTTTTTATTTTATTTTGTTTTTATAAAATGGCAAGTGCTTTAGCAATGATGCTTGGTGGGGCAATAACAAATGCTTTTGCATTTTCGGGGAGTAATTATTTATTTTCACATATGGGTAGTAATGCAAATGAAGAGAAAATAAGACATGATAAAGCTATAGAAAAATTAGAAAAAGCACAACAAGAATGGAATAAAAGAAGAACACAAAGATTAGATTTCATCAATGAACAATTACAAAAGGAACATCATGCCGAACATACTTTTGAAGATGTTGACCAAGCAATGAAACAATACTATTACATTACAAGTAAACAATTAACTCCATTATCACCCAAACCTAAACTAAGTGATTTTTATACACCATCAGAAGATCAAAAAAATAGAAATTGCATTTGTTGTTGGTGGAATGGTTTTAACAGGTTTTGTTGTTTGGAAGTTAAAATAAGCGAGCGAAGCGATGATTACCTTGAAGAAAATGATACATTTAAATCTAAAAATATTATTCCTTTGATTAAAGTTTTAAAGAGGGTTATAAAGAAATAACAAAATAAATTAAATTTCAGGACATGGTTTTCAAAACATATTCATAAATTTTGTCAGGTCTAATGAAAGCATCCCAACCAGGAGGAAACTTAGATAACTTTTACCTTTAAACTTTTCCATTACTTCCATTTGTTTTGATGTCAAAGGACATTCTCCATCATCTCTTAAACAACATATCTGATAATTTGATAATTTTATTTTCCTAATATAACTCTAGCATAAGGATCATCTTTTCGGTATAAGCTTCAATCATTTTTAAAATAAAAATTTAAATTATATATTTTTAATATCCATAAGGAAAACTTCTAATTAGATTTTCATTTTCATAACATACCATTCTTTTATCAAACATATAATCATAAGCTTTAACTTGTTTAACTGTTTTAAGTTGATGATCTTTTCCTATTTTTATGTTGTCATATTTTACAGTTTCATATTTTTCATTTTCATCAGTAACTATTTTTATTTTTTATCTAATGTAATCTTTTCTTCAACTTCAGCATTTAATCTAAAACCTTTACAACAGCTAACTAGTTTTTCTGTATCTAGTTTCATTGAATAATCTTTTGGACCAGCAGATATAAATTGTTTTATGTGATTAGCATTGTGTTTTGAAACAATTTCGTCTGTTAAATCACCTAATTTACTTCCCATCATATTTTCTACTTTTTACATGCTTCAGAACCATCATCATTGTAAATACAAGAATCTGTATCCATGTATAAAACTCTTTCTTGTAGAATATCTAATAATTCGTATAATTTTAATCTAGCATGTGCTGTTGTAAATAAAGCTATATAAACATTTACACTTGGATTAGGTTTAGAATATTCTTCTTTTCTTTATATTCAGTTAATACAATATTTTCATCTAATATCATGGTACTTATATCTTTATATTTTCATTAAATACTATTTTAGTTATATGTTCTAAAGTAAAACAATATTCTTTTGTGTAAAATTATCTCTCATACCAAAATGTCCCCATAAATTATTTAAACATATTTTAGCTATAAATCTTAATCCCGAATTGTGTTTAACTTTGTCAATATCTAGATTATAAGCAGCATTGTCTATGATATATTGTATTTTGGTTTTACATTCTTTATCGTTCTCACAATCAGGTTTACAATATTTAGGATCACATTTACATCCTGAAGCTTCTTGTTTATATTTCATAAACGTATCTACATAAAGTTTAAATATATCTGTAGATGTTTTTCAAAATGTTCTAGTTCATATATTTTTGTAATTTATAACCTTTTTCTATTGCTTTATCTATTTCTATTGTAGACCAAGTTCCTACTATAACTCTTTCCTCATTAGAATGTATACATTTTCATTTTAATATTTTTACATTCTTTACATCTTTTTATTTCATGTATTTTATCATGTTTATTTAAAGTAGGATCATCTATGTGTTTACATTTAAAAGATATTTTATTCATACATGTTCTACATAATCCAAAAAGTAATTTATGTGTATTATCACTAGTTAATTGTTTATAAGGTAAAACAGGGTGATACAATCCTTTAGGTGGTAATATTTTACATTTCATTATTCCGAAATAATTATTTTTATATAATCATCTACAGATATTTCTGTAGATGTAATAGGATGTCCTATAGGATATTTACAATATTTATTTACTGATGGATACAGAGAACAAAATCTACATATCTACCTTTTAAATCAGAAAGATTATTGTATAATTGAATAGTTTCTGTTCTTCCTCCATAAAATGCATCTCTTTTATCAATAGGTTTTAAATGTGGATCAACTTCAGGATATTTTTGTTGATCAAACTCACATTCCCATATTGTATGAATTTTTACATTTGGTTTTAGATAATCTTCAATAGTTTTAAGTCTTTCTTTAGTTTGGTCATATAACTCTTTCATAGTTTTTTATTTCTATCTTTTTACATATTTCTTCAGGACTATAACATTTTGTACATCCATGCCAATAACATCCAAAAATTCATAAACATTACGCATTTTATTTTCTCTATCATAATAATAACCATCGACTTTATAACATTTATTATTAATGAATAATTTCTTTTCACCTGCTCTTTTAGCATGTTGAATCATTATACCATATTCTAAAGAAATATACTCTAACCATTGTATTGATTTTTGTGAATGTACTTCTTTAATTGTCATCTTTTGTGAATTCAATTGTTTCATTTGTTAACATTAATGTTTTAAATATTTTGTACAACATTGAGCAATTGTAATATATTGAAATGGATCAATACAATTATTGGTTATATTTAAAAATAATTTTCTATATAAGGTACAACCTTTGGCAAGAATTAAAACATCCAATAGACAATAATAAAATATTTCTTTATAGAATTTAAATTCTTTTCTTTAACTTTATTATACCATTCATCAAATAATTCTTTATTTTTAATTGTCATAGTATTATAACCAAAATATTCTTTATCAGGATAAATTCCTCATATTTTTGGTTTTCTGTTGTATTAAAATAATGTGGAAAGTATCCTTTGTTACCTTCAAATCCAAATGTTTTGGGAAAGCAGCTAATCCACATAATGTAAAATTTATAGAATCTATGAATCTTAAATTTATTCCTTTAATAAATATAGCTGTTAATTTTAGTCCAGAAGAAATTATGTTATGTTCAATTTTATTTTTACAATGTATCCTAAAATCGGTTGCATATCATAACCTTTTCCATAATGTGAAATAAAAGTGTAGTCTTTAAATTTGTCTCTTATGAAATATTTACAAAAGTTGTCTATTACAGAATTTCCTATAGGGTTTCATATTTAATTTTTCTACATCACTAAAACAATCATCTATGTCTAATTTTAACAAGTTTAAATTATCAATATTGAAATCACATTTAAATACTTTTACATAGTTATTTTAAAACAATAAATATTTTCTAAATCGTAAGCTATACAAAATTCATTATATGTATTCCTGTTTCTTGATTTGCTTCAAAATCAAAATATATATATTTATTATTTTGTACTTGTTTTGGTACTGATGGTTTCATATAACATAAGTGTTCTTCATTACTTTCCGTGTATTTTTCGTAACATATTAAACATATTTTTCACCACATTTATGGTTTTACCTGTATATGTTTTATTACATTTTCACAAACAAGTTGTTTTCTAATAGTTGTTACTGTATTATCTTTACATGTATGTTGTTCAGTATAACCAATTAAACATAATTTACAAAATCTACGTTTTGCTAAAATCCTGTTATGTTTGTTATTGTATCAAAATGTTCATCATGATAATATAAATATATTTGTTCGTTGTATTCTTCATTACCATTATATAAAATATGTTCTGTACTATTTGATGTAAAAATAATTATTCTCATATTAAGATAATTTTCAAAAATTTTAAATCTTCCAAATCATTTCCTTCTTCTTTATTTCTACTCCTGATTGTTCATGCAAATCTTCAGCTAATCTTTTTGTAATGGTCTACTTTCATTGATATGTTTTAATTGAGAATCTGTAAAATCTTTTAATAACTTATTTGAAGCTAAAGAAGTTACAATTGCCCTTGATAAACATATTGTATCATCATTTTTATTTTGATAATACTTCTTTTATTTATGACATCTAATATTTTTAAAGCTTTACCTTTTCCTCTTTTATTGGGTATAATAGTAACTTCAAAATAACTTCTTCTAAATTTAATTCTTCAGCACTATTTAATAATCTTTCCATTTGATCCATGAATAACTTTTTAACTGTATTATATGTTCTTATAGGCCAGCTTTTATGTTTAGCAATTATGATTTCATGAATAGGTACTATTTTAATTCTTCCATTAGGGTAATCTTTTATAGAATAATCTATCATGTGATCAAAAGCATTTGTAAATGTTTCTTGTTTTTCATCCTTTAGACTAATTTTATAATTAAATACATAAATACTTGCTTTATGTTTATATTCTTTTGTCAAAACAAGTTTATATGAATCTCCTTGCTTGGATAAAATTTTATCCTTTTTTGCCTCCATTTTTTAAGAAACAATTTTAGTTATATTTAAAATGTCTAAAATAAATCTAACAAATAAATTAGCAGATGAATTACATCATAGAGTTGTAAAATCTTTTCCTAAAAGACGTGTTTATGTTCATTCAATAGATCAAACATGGGCAGTTGATTTAATAGATATGCAACCATATTCAAAACAAAATAAACACTATAAATATTTATTAGCAGTTATAGATGTTTTTAGTAAATATGGTTGGTTAAGCCCTTTGAAAAATAAAACAGGAGTAGCAGTGAGTGAAGCATTTAAAACATTATTTAAAGAAAGAAAACCAATATATATTTGGTCAGATAAAGGATCCGAATTTTATAATCGACAAGTAAAAGAATTGTTAAAAGATAATAACATAAAGTTATATTCAACTGAGAATGAAGAAAAATCCAGTGTAGTGGAACGATGGATAGGAACAATGAAACAACATATGTATAAATACTTTACTGCTAATGAAACTTTAAAATATTATGATATATTAGATAAATTAGTTAAAATTATAATAATACAGTACATTCTTCAATTAAAATGACACCTGTTCAAGCAAGTAAATTAAAAATGAATTAACAGTGTATAAAAATTTATATCCAGAAAAGGAAGAAAATTAAAAACCTAAATTCGAAGTAGGTACTAGAGTAAGAATAACAAAAAAAGGGTAAATTTGAAAAGGGTTATACTACTCGTTGGACTAAAGAAATATTTGTAATTGAAAAGTTTTAAATACAATTCCTTTTACTTATAAAATAATTGATTTAAAAGGCGAAGAAATAACAGGTTCTTTCTATGAACAAGAATTACAGATGACTAAGTTTTAAATCTTTATTTACAAAATAAACACTATAAAATATATTAATAATCTCAGATCAGTGTTGTTCTTTCGCGCTCTAGCTGGAGCGCGGGGTTGAAAGGTCACTGAGAAGATTGTGTTTCAACATGTATTATTGGTTGATTTTGAGTGCTCCAATACCGCCTAATCTCCTCACTATATGAAAGGACTACCTAACAATTCTTCTTCTTGAGAGGAAGAAATACTGGCCGACATGAAAACCACAACACACTAAAAGCACACACGTCTTCTCACCACTGAGTCTGCTATATGTTTACATGTGATGACAACGTCGTCTAGGCAACATGTAAACATACTCTTGAATATTTCAATGATCGATTTAGTCTATTTAAAAGTCATGTCCTATTAAATAGCACTTCACAAATGTAAAAGCAATTTAAGTTGTAGTCGTATTGATCCGTTTTATTACTAGACTATATTGATAGAATTAATTAAAATCACAATTTACATTTTACCATTTCTCGAGGTTGGGGCGCACTGGGAAATTTTTTTTTCCACACAGAATTCTTTCTCTGCCTGTTCTCCCGGCCTTTTTTATTTTGTTTTTGAAATTTTTTGTTGTTTTTTTTTTGGGTGTTTTAAGGTTTTTAAAAAGTTAAAAAATTTTTTTGGGAGTAAAGTTTTTTGCTGTTTTTGGGTGTTTTTGCTTTTTTTTATGAAAATTTAGGGCTCTTTTACTTGAAATGAGGGTAATTTTTGGGGTCAAATTTTTTTTTTTTTTGGAGGGGTATAGGTGTGTGATATTGTGTCTTGCTGTTTGGTGTGCGCCAAGGCTCCGTGTTGAAATCCGTACTTTGACCTATAATTGTGAACCTTATATACATTGTGACTTGGATGGAGAGTTGCCTGATTGGCACTCAAACCACATCTTCTTGTTTATATCATCAGTGAAACTGAAATCAAAAAAATTAAAGGCCAAATAAAGTACGAAATTGAAGAGCATTGAGGATCCAAAATTCCAAAAGGTATTGTCAAATACAGCTAGGGTAATCTGTTCCTGGGGTAGAAAATCCTTGATTTTTCGAAACAAGCAAAGTTTCGTAAACAATCAATTTATACGTATGACCTTATCAACGCTAATTAATGCCAACACAAAACTACTGACCACTGGACTAGGGATACCGTCATGAGGTAAACATTAACCTGCAGTGACATCGACCCATTGACAATACCATTTATACAAGTTATATGGCTTGGATAAAAAGACCGGTATCTACACATGCTACATGTATAGTTCGTTTAAGATAATTCTTAAATGTGGGTCAAAAAAAGGATAGACTTAAGCCTTGTATTTTTATTTTATTT
>JAASAO010004204.1:0-11734 GCA_017311375.1 Mytilus coruscus
GACGTAGGAACAAGACGATTCCTACATTTCCGCTATAGTATATAAAGAGAGCGAGAAAGAGAGAAGAACGAGGTTTATGACAATTGTTTTCCATTCATTTGATGTGTTTGAGCTTTTGGTTTTGTCATTTGATAAGGGACTTTCCGTTTTAAATTTTCCTTGGAGTTCGGTATTTTTGGTTTTGTTGTCTTTTCTTTGGTTGAAAGAAGGCAGAAGAAACCAAGAAGGCAGTCTCCAACCATAGTCAAAGAGAAACAGATGACAGCATGACCAAAGCGAAAAAGTAAGACAGACAAACAACACTACTTAAAACACTTCACCGAACTGCGAACACTACCTAAACCCGGTGGTGATTGCAGTTGCTCAGGAAGGGTATTCAATCTTCAACAATATTAATTTTCAGTCATATTTGATAAAACAACTAATAAAGTATATAAAAATGGGCAAACATTAATAGGAATTCTCCGGATTTGTAATTGAGATGCGCATGGTACAAATAGTTTTCATTCGAATATTGAACGAGAATAAACTTCGTAACATGTCTTTCGATATCGGAAAACTATTTCTTACTATATATATCTTGTTTGTTTCTTAAAGTACTTTCATTATCCTTTTTTCAAATATGGTTAATCATTTTCTGTCGATATTCCTATTTGCAGATTGTGTTTTTTTTAGGTCAACTGCAAAAACTTCATAAGAAGGCTGCATCCTGACCTATATCATAATAATTGCAATTTAAAATGATGAAAAAAATTCCCTTGGCCTATAAGCGATAAATCTATTCTATTTTTTGACAAACAAATTTTCCAAACTCAAGAAACATTTAGCTTTTATTTGCAATTTTACCATTTTTGGTAGTTTTTCCAAGAAATGCTATTTTCTGTAAATATTGCGCAATCAACATTTTAGTTTGCATTTGATTTGGAATTATGATATTTTGTTTTAAAAGGTTAAGATAATTTTTAGAACAAAAATATCATACAAGTACCAGAAAAGGTCATTTTGTTTAATTCTAGCAAAATTTAGGAATGTTCAACATTTACATTTGACCTTGATTGAACGAAAGTTGCACCTTACGAATTATTTACGACCGGGCAAAACAGAAAGTAGAGGTAATAAGCTTTCGAATGATATATAATAAAGCCGTATGTTAGGTGTGTGTATTAAAGTCTTTAACTAAACTTTTTTTTTTAAACTGTCACTCGCCTAATAGGGACGTTCTCTTGTTTTTTACTTTTTTTTATTTCAAACTTGACATTGTTCAGTTCCAATAGCATACATTGTATATAGTTTTGGTTCTATATCCCATAGGGTTAAGTGAAAGATCACTGCCACCAGATAGGCTACTGAAAAAGTTGGAAACGGTATTCTTTAGAAAAAAATGTCTACAAATCATTACAGTGACTCCTACAGTAACATAACTGGTACCAATTTATTGCAAAAAATGCACATTTAGAAATTAATGTCTATTTAGTAATGCTCGAAGCAAAGATATCTGAAGATTAAAACCTAATTTAAACTTTGAAGGCACGGCTTAACGTCAAAGTACAACAGAAGCTAGAGGCTCTCAAGAGTCTAAGTCGCTCATCTAGATTTTTGTGCACTTTTAACAATAACCAAACCTAGACATTATAAACAAGAATATAATTCATGACTTTAAGATTTGCTTTTGTTGGTATTGTATTGCTGATCCTGTTTGCAGTTTCTCTCTAGTTACTATAGATTTTGCCCAAAATGTAAAACATGGATACAAACCCTCATCTAATGTCATTAACTCATTAAGGAATAATTCATGTGGTTGATACTGTCATTTTTGTAGACCTTCTATTACTGATAATGTTTTGCTGTTCAGAATTTTAAATTATCTATTATACTTTTCTAGATAACTTGCAAAAGCATGAACATTTTGCAAAATTCGTTAACTAACAAATTGTAACAGCAATTATTTCATATATTGTCTTGGTTTTAAATACAGAAGCATTTACGTTCATCTGGTTTTGTTAAAAAAAAAATATGTATGTGTATAGATTCTACCTATCTATCATAGTTAAAGAGATACAAGACAATTAATGCAGTTTTCCCTTATTTTCTTTTCTCAAGATACCCTAAGTATCAATAGCCCTATTATTTGTATGAAATTAGTAAATTGGTTTCATTGGAGAATATGTTTGAAAAAGTTTACGACAGATACAAATTAGTCAAACATCGTCTTTTATGGGCAATACATTCTTCATGATAGCATTAACGGTACAATTTTTACTCCGACAGTTCGTCGAAGCCAAAACATTAGAAACTCCAAAATCTTATACAAACGTTGAAGAGCTGATAAAAAAAATGGATAAACATGAAAGCCAAACCAGGACAAGGGTTCACGCTATGCGTGAGGGAGATGCAATCCCTATGAAAATCCAAAACCTAATAGAAACTTTAAAAAACAGATATAACCAAATTAGGCCGAAAGGTAGAGCTAATCCTGGCAATTCATCCGAGTTACCCGTGATTAAGACACCTGGTTTATTTTAAAAAAATCAAATAAATAAAACATAAAAAAGAAGATGTGGTATGATTGCAAATGAGACAATTCTTCACGAGAGACCAAACGACACAGAGAAATTAACAACTATAGGTCACCGTACGGCCTTCAACAATGAGCAAAGCCCATACCGCATAGTCATTAGAACAGCTTATTTCAATGATTCAATATCCATTTTTTTTCACGAACTGAAAAACTGATATAAACGGCCCGGATTATAAAACACGGTACATCTTTCTTGTCATTTATCTTGGAGGTTTGGTTAAGAAAAACATTTTAGTCAAAATGTTTGTTTTTAGATTTCATGAAAATCGGAATTTTCATATGAGAGTTTATGATACACATATGACGTTTTGTAGTGTTCAGTTGAACGCTCTCACACATAATGATATCTATCAAGTTTTAAGGTAAGGTTTTGTAAGTTTTCTTTGCAAAATAAAAAATGTTAAAAAACTTACATGAGCAACACGACGGATGCCACATGTGGCGCAGGATCTTCTTACCCTTTTCGGAGCACGTGATATCACACCTAGTTTTGTTTATAAGGGGTTCATATTGCTCTTGCATAAGTTATATGGGTTGTTTTTTATGCTTTTTATATTTTTTTTCAATGTTTATGTTGTTTAAACCGGTAACAGTCTCGGTGGCCTTCGGCTGTTGTCTGCTCTTTGGTCGGGTTGCTGTCCCTTTGACATATTCCCCATTTCCATTCTCAATTTTATCGTCTATCCTTTGTCATGGAAAACTTTTTTCATTTTCAAAGTTTCACGTTCGGTCAAGTTTCCGGGTGTTTAAATTATGGCCTATAATTCAGTGATATCTTATGGTTAGATAAGAGTCAATTACCAATCCACTGTTGTATGATGTCTTATTATTTAATATAACCTATCAATGTATTTTATAGGAGTAATACGACGGGTGTCACGTGTGGAGCAGGATTTGCTTAACCTAACGAAGCATCTGAGATTACCTCCAGCTTTTGGAGGGGTTCGTATTGCTCAGTCGTTAGTTTTCGATATCGTGTTTGTATACTGTTGTTTGTTTTGTGGTCTTTTTTTATTCATAGTCACAGGAAAAGAGAGTCGAATAGTTCATTTTTACTATTTTTTTTAAATCAGAGACATGTTTTAGGAATTCCTATGGGCACCCAATGCCCTCCTTTAACAGCAGTCTTGTTGTATATTTATGATTCACGAGTATGGCAAAACTGAATAAAGATCCGTCTAATTTCTATTTTATCTAATTAATCAATAAATTGAAAAACAGGTACCATTACTATTATGATATTTTTGCTTTAAATAATCAAGAATTCTCGGATTGATCTTAAATAAATCTAATATCAACAACAATACTTATCCATTTGTCACACTGGAAAAATTAAAAACAACGGATTACGACAAAAAAGAGACAACTTATCCTTGCTATTTTTATTTTCCCTATTTTGAACGCTGATGTTCCTTTGACCCTTTTCATGGTGTGTATATTTCCCAAATCGTTAGGTATGCTCGTGTCTGAATTGACGTTTTATATTTCAATGAACGCAATCTATGTATACTGACGAATTATTAAGTCAGTTGTTTTGGTACTATAAAGTATTCAAACTTTTACGTAATTCTTTCATAGATACGCAGATCTAGTTTTGTAGTTTAACTGTACTTGTAGAATAATTATTCAAAACGGAATATCACAACCTAATTTTTATGGAAATAATGTATTAAAGCCCGTTTAAACAAATGATGTGATGGTATACCACTGTTCCAGGTTAACGACTTTCTATATGTGCGTTTCCAAAGCCCTTTATTGAGTGGTTAAAATTGGCTGCTGTCTGTCATATTTGCTTTGTGTTTTTTCATCTTTTTATAACAGAAATCATGTCGTTTTATTCTCATTTGAATTGTTGCATATTTTGTCAGGTCGGAGGTTTTAATAGCTGACTATTGTTTTGAATTTTTATTGGTTGTGCTCGTTGTTGAAGGTCGTACAATAAGCTGTAGTTAATTGAATTTATTTGGACTCTGTCAAATAGTTGTCTCATAAGCAGTCAAATTAAATACTTTCATTCTATAGTGTGGTCTTTTTGGTCATTGGATTAGGAAAGACCTTTCACTCATTATAATAGACTAATCGCGATGTCGTTTTAGATAAAACAAAAATATAATGTAATATCCAGTAAAAGCTTCTGTACTCAAGAAATGAAACTGTATAAATGTGAAATCGACATTTTTACAGAAAGGTTTTACAAATCAAGACCTTTAAAAGTTTTGAAAGAGTTTGGCTTTCTTTTTTCAGAGGAAAAAATCCTAACAAAATCCTATCAGAATAAAGTACCCCTTTGCTGGCTTTGCTTAACTTATAGCAATGAAATACAATAACTTGTAATTTTAGAGGAAAAAATGTGAAATATTTACCAATCAAAATCCGCAAATGCTTTTATGAACATGTTTTCCATTCAATTACTGCATTTTCAGTATATTATATCAGTATAATATTCCGTATATTATCCATGAAAACGTTTTGGACGTCACACCAATTTCAACATACGAAAAGTGAAAAAGTACGATCGACAAGAAATTGTGGCATCTCACAACGCGTATGTGTATAGATATAAGAAGATGTGGTATGAGTGCCAATGAGACAACTCTCCATCCAAGTCAAAATTTATAAATATAAACCATTATAGGTCAAAGTACGGTCTTCAACACGGAGCCTAGGCTCACACCGAACAGTAATTTGGATTTCAACAAATATAAGTAGATCTATGTCTCATTGATATGTATTTGACTTAGTAAAGGAAATAACATTGACTGTGCACTAACCTCTAATATTTTTAGGCATGGTTTCTTCTTGTTCAGTTTGTAAAGTAGTGACTTTTGCACTCAGACCAGTTATGTTGAGTTCACCTGTAATTTAAAGGGAAAAAAGAAGTATTACATTTTCCCGGCTTTAGGTTGGCCTTCCGTGTACCAAAGGCAGGTGAAGGAAGTCAACGTAGGACTGCAGTGTGTATATCTACAATATGAATTTTGTAACTCATTGAAATATTTTCTTGAGAATTATTCGAAAAGACGACTTCCATATTTTCATAAATTTGATGTGAAATGAGTTTGGGTATGGGTACCATAAACAAGCTCCGTTCGAAGATACTATTTGACTTCTATTTCTAAAACAGAATATTAAAGTACTACACCACACATAATTGTTTTGTCCAGGTTTGTTTTAAAAAGGTGGTAAATTTAAAAAATGTTAGTGTTGTCGCCTATGGAAAAATAAATACTACCGCTTTCCCTAAATGCCTATATTATCTGATTTAATCGAATCATGAAGAATAACGTAAATCAGATTATTTTGGCAGTATTAATATTTTTGGTCGTTTTGTCGTGTTATGCAAAACTATACGTTAATCAGCTTTCAATCATTTATTTAAGGTAAAGAGTTATACGTGCACACATCGTAAAGAAATGTTATTGGTAAGTATTTAGTGTTTTTTATCTAATGTAAAGTGTAATAAGGATTAGGTACAACATGAGTAATAATTCGAAACTTAAAACCGGCAACTCATATTTCAATTCTATTGCAAAACCAATTACATGTATATATAATTTCAATGTCAGAAATATTTGTTAACGATATCAACGGATAATTGTAACAATACTTCCAGTAGACATCGTCACTATAAGCCGAAACCGAAACCGAAACTAAGGATAAGTTAAATGAGTTACAATTCACTTGTATGCATTTTTGTTATTAAGTTTTAATGAACTCAGCTGACAATATCACTTCGATTGTTACATGAAACATCAATTCACATGACTCTATTTAGATAGTGAAGATTATTATTATAATCAACCATTACTGAATACGCTTATCAGTAATTTACAATTAAATATGCCATTTATTTATGATGCACTTGTTTATTGACACCACATACTCTGACAAATGTCCACCATCTGGTAGGGTAATCATCAAATGGTGACCATTTATTGGGGGTCATAAATGATAGGACGTTGACCATAATTTGGGGTCATAAAGTATGAGCTAGTGGTCAATCAAATTAGGGTACCTGTTGAGATGTAATGATATTTATTTTTTGAGCAGTCAGGTGTAAATATGACATCTACATTTACATCAAAACTTTACCTGTACAGGTAGATATGTCTTATACCCTTCAAATATTCGGCTTTGAGAGTTCCTGATGAAGATAAATCCAGAAAAGCGCTTAGGACGCATGAAATTAATAACGTGTTGTTTTAATTTTTTACAGCACTGGGTCGATACCGCTGCTGGTGGAACATCAGTCCTCGAGGGTGTCATTAGCTTAGTAGTCAGTACTTCGGTACTGACATAATTTATAACAAACCTTTCTAAAATCGTCCGTTTATAAATGTTGAAATTACAAAGAAACTAAGGTTTCAACTCCCTCAGGCAAAGTTAACCTTAGATGAATTTAGCTTTTTGTTAAGTTCTTTTTGGTGAAAAAGCATGTAAAGCTCTTCAACTGTTTCGGTTCTTATACATCCTCGGCTTTCAAATATTCGGCTTTGAGCGTTCCTGATGAAGGTAAATCCAGAAAAGCGCTTCGGACGCATGAAATTAATAACGTGTTGTTTAAATTTTAAGATGAGTATGTGATAGATTATTTTTATCATTCTGCATTTTATGTGATACAAATTAATTTCCATTCTCAAACAGAGTCATTTATATCTTCTTCAAATAGCTAAAGATAAAACATTAATTTTTATTACTTGTTCCTGACAAAATTTGATAGTTTTTAACGTATTTAATGAAAACATGATCACTGTGGATTTTGGATTGATAGGTAAAAAGAAACTAATCTGGTTGATTTATATGTCGGAAAAATATCAGGAGCAAATTATTTAAAATGTCATGATAACATATTGTTTTATGTATGTGTGTCATATATGAAGTAAATATCAATGAGATTGGGTATTATTATCCTCTTGGGGTCTGTTTAGTTTTGAAAAATACATTAAATACTACCGAGTCTTCAGCTCCAAAATGAAAGACATGTACCTCTATCGAAAGTTTTTAGCTGCTTCCCAGTTAAAACATAAAACCTTCTTTTCAAAATGTCATTAAACATAAGGAAAATCAATATAACTATTTTTAAGAAGGAAAACATTACCAAAAGACTAAAATTTGATGATAAATGTATAAATGAAACTAAACTGCTAGATTGTAACTTATATATAAGGTAAATTGAAAACAGTCACAAGTAAAAAGACTTTCAAACTCTGGTAGTAGTAAAGTAAAAGAAATAACATTTTTGTTTTATTTTAAAAGCGTCAAGAATATTATGTCTATTCTACAAAAAGTCAAATTAATGAAACCATTCATTTTTTCTGAATTAACTTAAACATTAGATACATGTGTTATGGGTTTGCTACTTGGCCAGTGTTTTGTTTTATTTCAATGATTGTTTATTGCAAATAAAAACTTTTCAAGGAATTATTGTTAAAGTGAAAAAAGAAGGTTCATGAAGATGTCAACTTTCTACAGCAATACACAAAGACTTAATGCACTAACTGGCTTTATTTTACCTTGCACCTTTCCAGTCAATTGTCTACTATCTCGGCATAATATAACATTGTAAAAATCATCCAAAGAAAGGAAATTGTTGATCTGAATAAAAATATGTTTTTAAATAAAACTGCATTCATATACTACAGCATTATGTTTTAAATAAGAGAAGAACAGAAATGAAATGAAAAACTATTAAACATTTCCTGGTCCTCTTTTCTGTAATTTGTTTTCCTACAATCATATAACCATCGCAAAGTCAAAGATTTGGACATTATCTACTTCTGATATTGACATATATAGCTACTTCAATTTGTTCAACTAGACGTGCATATATATAAATTTTGTACATACCAGTTCTATTCAATTTAACTTAGTTTTCTTTCTTTTTTTCAAAAAATTATTACAGTAATTAAATGCAAAAGTTTGGGCAAAGCACTTGCACAAAAAATTATCTTATTTAAGTTTCCGTTGACTGGTAAATTCATTGTTAGTTATACCTTGTGTACTAATCAAATACATGTGGTTAGATGATGGACATAGAGGGAAACCGTTTATCAGAGTATGTCCAGTACTGAACTATGAAACGATTAAATATCAACATTGAATAATCCGCGATCAACACAAACTTACCAACATCAACGATAAAGTTCGATCAAGATGGTGATGATAAATTATAATGGTAGTTTAACGTTCATCGGCAAATTAAATTCATTCAGGACGAACACAAGGTAATTTTATATGCTTTGTACTAGGCTAGCACGCTAAGCCGGATTTTTACCGTGCTTGTTCAAAAGGTAACAGTCCGTTGGAAGACATGTCTTCTTAACCGGACATATTGTTCTGATTCTGAGCCAACAAGTCGTTGATCTTACTCTCTAATGCTTCATGCTTATCGGAGAAGCAGCAAATACCAATTTTAAAGTCTTGTATTTGACCCGGCCGAATACAAGACGTCCTGCACGCGAAGCGAACACGCGTCCACTAGACCACCAAGACGGATCTATTCGAACAAAAACATCCCATTATACGAATGAAAAGTTACCTTTATGAAACACAGTGTCTTTGAAGAAACATGTCTAATGATAACTGTATATAATATTAGAAGTCATACCGACATCTTAAATTGTATATAGTTGCACCACTGTATTTAGCAGAGGTTGACATTTACAGAGGAGAATTGCAACCAACTCAACTATCATTGGTTTCGATTTTGGTATCGATTTCAGTTTCGGCTTATGGTGAAGAAGTCTATTAATAGGTATTCAAATGGTTACTCCAATAATCTATCTTGAATTCTACTGTCAAATATATTAAACGCATGTTGTCTTCTTTTAGATTTTTATATATGTATATATCTTCTAAGTATAAGTATGGCCTTTGTATGTGACGGATTTCTCGTAGTGTTATTATTTTGTATGAAACAGTACACAATAAATTTTGTTGGGGACTGTTAATTTCTTTCATGAGGGACATGGGAGAAGACATCGGAGTTTCTCTTATTTTTTCAAGTCCCTAGCTTGAAGACGGAAAATAAATTGAAGACCTCCCTTTTTAAAGACTTGACAATTTTGACCCTCTCTAACGTTTCTCAATACTTTTATTCGTTATAACAAATAAATAGATATAAGAAGATGTGGTATGAGTGCCAATGAGACAACTCTCCATCCATTGGCAAGTAAACATGCATAGAATTTATATTTATCTTATTTGTCAATACAATATTAAATCAGAAGTTGATTTGGATATTGTTTTAAACCGTTGAAATATATGCTCTATCATGAGTTTTACGATTAATCATATAAGGGAATAGCTATTCTTAGTTTTTTTTTTTATTTAATGGAAAGGGGTATGATCAGAAAAGCTTTGCGAAAACCTACAAAACTAAGACATCAAACCACCAAACCCTAATATTGTCGTTCTTCATGTCCAACAAACAAACAGAATACGGTCATGAATCACATGAAACAAACATTGAAATGAAAGTTGAATCCCAAAATGATGACATAAGAGATTAGGATATGACACCTGAATCAAGAAATAGACACTTCTGCTGAATAATGCTAACTAGTTTTTTTTTTTTTTTTGAAGTTTGAAATACAAAATTGCTTAAATAGTGTAAAAATGGTGATGCTCCCTCCATCTGAAGTACTGAAAAATTGAATATTCCCCTTTCCATTCCCAAACCTTGTTAAGGCCCCCTGAATTTCCTGCCCGCCTCTTTAGTTTACAGTGTGCTAGCAAACTAAACACATTATTGTCCATCCACCGTTTTAATACCCAACACGCATTCTCAAGCACATATCTTAATTTCTTTTATCTTTAAGTGTTAATGTGCTGTAATGAAATTTTACGTTGATGGAACCTATACAATTTTATCAAAACTGGTATTGCTTCTTGGAACTACCTTGATGATGAGTGCACAGGTTCGAGGGTTTAGACTGCGGTCAGATTATACCAAAGACTTCTATAGTGGTTTTATATTCCTAATTGATATAATTCGATATATATTGACGTCCGGAATACATATGAAATATTTGTTCCTTTGTTTATCAAAAACGAAAATCAAATCACATTTCCGAATAAGAATAATTGGAAAACATTTAAACTTAAGTATTTATCTTGCAACTTGTCTGTTTCTAGATTAACTTACTTTGCTGACGCAACTCGTCAACACTATGACTGATCGCGGATATATTTGATTCCATTGTTGTCTCTCTTTCAGCCAGATCTTCCAATTGTCGAAGGTACAACTGTTTTGTTTCCGGATCTATGCAGCAGGTTTTAATGTTTTCGATTTTTGACACATATTCTCTGTTCAGTTTATTTAGATATACTTCAAGTCTACTTGCAATGTCTATGAAAAGTGTGAACCTATTCTCTAGTTCTAAGTCTGAGATATTTGTATTCACATTATGCACAATATCATTCCGGCCACGCCTGATACGTTCTACATCATCTGCAATTGTAGTTTCTGTCGAAGTTGGTGGAAGTTGGTTGTCCCAGCCTTGTGTTGGTGGTGGAACTAAATTTAAATTTCTTATTATCTTGTACATAAGAGTAACATCAAAATCAGCATATTGTTTTGTTCGGAAAGTTGCTATGACTTTCCATTCAAAGGCTCTCAGTTGTTTGGACATGTACCTATTACTCCGAATATGGCCATCTAGAAACGCGGGTGGCTCTTTTACAAAAAGCAATTCCCGGAGTATGTTTGGAAGCTCAGTCTGAGAGACTATGAATAATCTTACAAAGTTAGTTATGTTCACACCAGAGCCTGAGGATAAAGTCGAATTCCCTGCTCCCATGGCTTTGTTACAGTCAATTTTTCAATTAGCAGTTATAGTTCGGAAGGTCACAGGACTTGACGTGTCTTCAATCATATGTTTGTACAGTATTTATTGGCTTTTGAAAATGATTATCAATTACCAAAAGCACATTGTGTCCAAACCTGTCCAGAAAAGAAAAAAAAGAACAGAAGTTAAATATGTCAAATTTATAATAAACCTAATACATGAATAAATATGCATCTGTTAAATGTTAGAAGTTGGAAATAAAAGGAATTTCTTATACATACTAAGGAGAGGGTTCAAATGCACAGTTATATAAGATACAGTGAGGTATACAACCATACTATAGCTAAATAAACCTAAAATGTATATT
>JAASAO010000712.1:0-29645 GCA_017311375.1 Mytilus coruscus
AAAAGTAGAAAGGATATTCGTACTGCATCTGTAAAACAATTTCAAAATATTTTCTTAAACGTCTGATTTTGTTTTCAATTGAACATTGTCCAAAATGAGAAAACAGTTTCCACTTGTAAAATCAAAATTGAATCTGAAAAAAAAAAATTGCAAATATAAATCAAGTATAATTATAGGCTATATAACAGTAGTTTACCGATGTTAAAACCATATCAATCGATTAAGAAAACAATTCAAGCTTACTAACAAAAAAATAGGGTATCAAATTTAAATTTATCGACCCCATTACTGTCAGAGACTGAGAGCTGATGTGTCGACAGGGTAAGCGTAACCTGTAATGCATGTATCAGCCGCCATGCGAATCCACACTATGAAAATAAAAAATAAAAATGTATGGTACGTTTATTTGAATCTTCTTATAAGTTTTCTGAGATTAGAACATTGGTAAGCTAGTGTAGCCTTAATTTACGTCATCATCAATAGTTAAGTAATAACCGAACGTTGAAGTTCATAATAGTGTTAATTGTTATCCCCTGAAAACGACAGCGTTTCCCCTTACACTAGATTATTACTAATCTAGATTTGTATGCCCAGTACATTATACATCAACTCTATATAGAACATAGATTAAGGAATATACACGATCGATTACATTACAGAGAAAAAAAATGTGAAAACCAAAATACTAGTGACGCAAAAATAATAGATTTCTTGTTTCAGTCTTTCGTGTGTGAACATTAATTCTTTTTCGTTTTTCGATGAGTGTAGCCACACAATATTAATGCCTATATAAAAATGAGGTTAAAAAATGTGATGTTCAACAAGATAGCACATAAAAGAACACGATATACCGCACATTTGTCTGATAACCAAAACGAATGTAAAAAACAACGAAAACAAATTGTTGAATTTGAAGATTTCGTCCTATTTCAGAGGTAACAACTATCTCATAACAAATTTTCTCAAGGGTACGAAGATCCAGGGTCCCCATGTAGCATCATGTTGCTAATAGCAGAAAAAAAACAATTCTACGATAAGTTTCATTATGTGATGTAACAATCGACGAGAAAGGACGTGATTGTGGTTGCAATAATTGAAAATTATCCATGCACATCTGTAAGCAAGATATTCCATGACGGCCAACAAACTCTAGATAACGTCTGTAAAACTTTCGAAGCAATTATACCAATTTTACCACTTTGAGCCCCTTGTTGTGTATCGTGGATAAATGCGTTGTGTATAGATCGTGTTTATTCAACGTCTAGCCATTGCTATAAAAGTAACGTCATAATACATAAGTGTCAGGTAGCAACGTTAAGTATATCTGAAATCGCGCCAACTTTCCGACATTCTCGGGGCCGACTAAAGTCAAAATATAAAAATATCAATAACTTTAAATGCCAATCGAATAGATATTACTGAAAATTAAATAATCGATTGGCCTTTTAAAACAAATTAAGATAATTCTCTTATTAACGACTTCCACTTTTAAAGAAGTCTATTCAAATCATATAGTTGTCCGCTAGTAGTTCATTTGTTGATAGTCCATTTTTTAATGTTCTCTGGAGCTCGCACAGATGCCTCTCGTTTTGGTAGAATTTTTATCGATCTCTCTGTTGAAGTATCATCATTTTTGTCCTCTAAGTTGTTAATGTTTGTTTGGATTTCGAGCGGGTACAGTTTTACTATAGGACGTGATGAATGTCCTGCACAAGTTCGTATTATAGCTGCTCATGCAAAAACATCTTTTCCAGTGACCAATGCATCAACAACAGCAATTTTCCATCGGTTTTTCGGTAATTTATCATCTTGGACTTGAACCACATGTCGAATAGTACAGTTTGTAAATTGTTTCCTGTTTGGCGATGAAATTCTCTGAGTGTCGTTATATACTCGGATTTCCACCGGTTCCAAAAATGTTCCATTAAACTCAACTGTTTATTCAAATGTTTATACAGTACTTGTTTTTCACTATTCACGGCAATGTACTCAATTTTCGTTAGTGGGTATGGTGTTAAAGATATCCCTCTTCTGTACAGTAAGTGTGAAGGAGTTAACGGCTCCTCATCCTTAATATCCGGTGATACGTAGATCAATGGTCTATCATTAATGATGGCTTCTATTTCTGTCACAATGTTTTGAAGTGTATCTATGGCAACGTAAGATCTACCTAATGTTTACCTCAAACAAGTCTTTGTAATTCTGATAAAACGTTTCCACCATCCACCATAACATGGCGCTCTTTTCGGTAAAAATCTCCAGTTTGTTCCATATGTTGACAATGTATCGTTTAGCGATGGTGACTGGGTTGATTTCCGAGGCGGCTAAATATGTCGAAGCGTTATCCAAAATCATGGTGTGTTGTATAGATTTACGACTAGCGAATCCTCTAAAGGCTTGTAAAAATAATTTTTTCTGATAGGTCCGGTACAACTTCCAGGTGTACCTCTCTCGTTGAAGCACTAGTAAATAGACATATAAAAACCTTGTTTTCAGTATCATGTTTATCTCTAACGTACAGAGCCTCAGTAAAGTCGACGCCGGTCAAATTCTTTTTACGTATTGACGAATCCGAGGTATCCAGTAAGTTTTTCGTATCTGAGTCACTGTTGATAATACTCCTGCGTGTTTCATGTACTTGTGTATATCAAGGACAATTAATTTCATAAAAGGATGATTTTTTGGTAACAAATAAGGAAATTTCGTATTTTCACATACAGGTGCGTTATGAATGCTCCCACCACAGCAAATTCTTTGATATTCAGGTAGAATATAAGTTGTCTCACGAAGACAGTGGGCTTAGTATTCATTAATCAAGTTTAACATTTCGTCCTTAAATGTAATTAGTTGGCAATTAATTATCCAACACTCTGTTGCATCCTGATATTCCACTCTTCAAACGTATTCGCCTTATTTCTCTATAATATTGGCGCACGGTAGTTTCGTATAAATCGAAATACATAAGCTGTTATTCGTAGTAATTTTAATAATGTACTATATCTAGTAATTTGCATAATCTGATGTACACCTGGTTGATAATCTATTTCATTATCTTTCGTTGGGCAATATCTCCATTATTGTGTATTTGTCAATTTACGTGTTTCCGTAACTCTATTTCTTATGAACTTTTTCAGTTGCTTTGAAGTTGATAACCACTGTAGTACTATCTGACACTTTTTGTTAAACTGATGTAACGTGATCGGCTAGTCGTGCTCCAATCAATGCGGCCATTAATTCTAGCTGTGGTAGTGTCAGTTGTTTGATTGTGGTTGCAATAATTGAAAAATATCCATGCACATTTGTAAGCAAGATATTCCATGACGGCCAACAAACTCTAGATAACGTCTGTAAAACTTCCGAAGAGTTATACCAATTTTACCACTTTGATAGCTCGCTAAACCTCCCAATTGTATGACATTCTTTTATAGTTCCGTTATTTTAAGTGCAAGATTGAGAATTCGGCTAATGTTCGTGGTAAAATGTGCTTGTTACTTAATCTAGAACTTATTTCAAAGACTAATTCCAATTTGAAGTGTTTCTCTGTAAAAACAATAACTGTACCTGTGTTAAACATGTTTGCTGTTGTCCAGAATTAACGAAAAAAGAGATGTGGTGAATTATTATACAAAATCTTTTACCACACTAAACAGAAAAAAAAGCAAAGGAACAACACTTTTTTAGCTGCTTGTCATCTAAAATTCATAGTGTGATCTTCTTCACGAGCCAAAACCGCATATCATATAGCAAGTTCATAACGACGTTTGTGCAAATTTGACCGGAATTCTTTGTGTGATACCTAAAATCTAACCAATGCTGTCATGACTTGATCGGCCGTCTTGTTAACTAATATACAAATGAGACATATATCCACACTAAAATAGAGTACTTCAAGAAACTTGTTTGATATTTTGACAAGATATAATCGCAATGTAAAATGGCGAATGAAACACAGTAACAAATGGAAAATTTGGTGACAAAACATTGACAGAGAAAAGGTATAGAAGAATTATATATGAGCAGTGGTCGTAAGAAGAAAAACGCATATACAACAAAATAATTAGATGTAGACTCGCATGTATGAGAGGCGTCAACCTAGAAAATATGAGAAGACTACATCTGCTTTACATAGGAGCAATAGATAATTATCTTATCTTTTTCTTGTTCTAAGAAGAGCAATTTGTTTGATAAAACAGGAATCGTGTCATTATTTCAAATTTGTCAGATGCAGAAGATGTTTCATAGTTATGCATTTGGAATAAAATGTTAAATGAGTCTATTTTTCTGTCATCAAATTAATACATAAACACTTGTCTGACAATATGAACCCCTGTTCTATCTTGTCTTGTTTTGGTTTAATTGCCAAAACCTAGACGTTTTGTTGATAATTGATAACACTTCTATGTACGTGTAAATTATATAAGAGCCAAAATTTAACACATGGATAAAATATTAATGCTTTTTTAGTTCTATATAAGTTATACTATATCTGCCCTTGAATTTTTACTTGATAACATTTTTGTTCGCTTTGGAGATTCCGTATATCGTCAAGTTATCGGAATTCCAATGGGGACTAACTGTGCACCACTTATTGCGGACCTGTTTTTGTATTGTTATGAGTTACAATTTATGACTAAAATCAGCAAAGACCCATCGAAACAACATCTGATACAAAAAATTAACAATACTTTTAGATATTTGGATGATATATTGGCTCTCAATAATGACGACTTCAGTGTGTATACTAAAGAAATTTATCCTGTTGAACTTACTTTAAATAAAGCTAATACTAACAATGACCACTGTCCTTTCCTCGATCTTGATATCTATATCATTAACGGGAAGCTTAATACAAAAATTTATGATAAAAGAGATGATTTTTCATTTCCTATCGTTAATTATCCATTTTAGATGGTGACGTTCCTTGTCACCATCTTATGGTGTTTATATATTTCAACTTGTACGATTCGCTCGTGTATGTAACAACGTATTAGATTTTAGCGAGAGAAAAGTATATATTACTGAAAATTATTACACCAGGGTTTTCGATATCATAAACTAGTCAAAACATTTACTAAATTTTATCATCGGTATAAGGACATCATTCGTAAATATAACTCAACATGCAGACATCTTATACGTTCGGGTATTTCACATCCAATCTTTTATGGTTATATTCTTTACAAAGCACAAAAATGTCAGTATTCACCTCAAAAGCTAACAAAACCTTTAAACAGACTTATTAAGAAGTGATATAGTTACGATACTGTTGTCAGGTCATTAAAGATTGCATATTTTGGCTTTAATATTGATTCACTTATAGGGTCTTTGCATCGGAATTAAACATATTTATTCTAAAACCAGTTGTTGGCATGACACGGGTTATGTTCTTCTCATATATTTTATGATGGTATAATACTAAACCCCTAACAGGAGGGATTGTGCCTGATATTCATATGATGAAGACATAATCTTTCACTCAGTTTAATTGAGGTCTGGAGCTGGCATGTCAGTAACTGCTAGTAGTCTGTTGTTATTTATGTATTATTGTCATTTTGTTTATTTTCTTTTGTTTCCTATTTTGACATCGGACTCGGACTTCTCTTAAACTGAGTTTTACTGTGCGTACTGTTGTACATTTGTTTTTTCTACATTGGCTAGAGGTATAGGGGGAGGGTTGAGATCTCAAAAAACATGTTTAACCCCGCCGCATTTTTGCGCCTGTCCCAAGTCAGGAGCCTCTGGCCTTTGTTAGTCTTGTATCATTTTTAATTGTAGTTTCTTGTGTATAATTTGGAATTTAGTATGACGTCCATTATCACTGAACTAGTATACATATTGTTTAGAGGCCAGCTGAAGGACGCCTCCGGGTGCGGGAGTTTCTCGCTGCATTGAAGACCCATTGGTGGCCTTCGGCTGTTGTCTACTCTATGGTCGGGTTGTTGTCTCTTTGACACATTCCCCATTTCCATTCTCAATTTTACATCCTTATAAATGTTGTAAGCGACCTTTATTCACACAATACATATTATAAATCGTTCTAATTGATTCATGTAATATTACCCACCAAGGAAGCTATTCAAACAGATATTTGCCAATTTGCAATATAGTTTGTTTTTGTTCCATTACAAAAAGTACCGCACAGTCAAAAAGGTATGTGAAACATTATTTAGAAAATTGTTTTATATATATCTCATATTGAACATTAATTCTAATATCTACAGATTTATTTGAAACAATCGCGAATCATCCTATTATGATAACGTTTTTTTTATTTATGTACGTTACATTACTAAACAAAATCGCTTGTTTTATGTATTATTAAATTATATTTTCACTAAGAATCATTTAACGTTACTGATCTGTATCCAAAATAGAACATAGGGCAAATGCAAGTTTTGTCTTAATTTTGAAAACGTTATGAATAGAGAAAATCTTACAGGGCAAAAAATTGTCCACATACTTCAAAACTGTCAGACGACTTCTTATAGGAGTTATTGCCCTAAAATGACAAATTTTACCCTTTTTTTATTTTTTGCCTAATACCTTAAAAATATAATAGATAGAGAGAAACTTTAATCGCAAAAATGATCAGCAAGACAAATTCTACAAATAAGTCTGATGGTCGAAATTGTCAGTCGACTCCTCATTAGATTTATTGCCCTTTAGTGATGTTTTTTTATCAATTTTGCCTTATATCTTAAAAATCATAATATATAGATAGAAACTTAAAGAAGCAAAAATGATCAGCAAGATAATTCTACAATTAAGACTAATGGAAGAAATCGTCTGACGACTCCTTATTGGAATTATTGCCCTTTAATGACGATTTTTACCATTGTTTTGCGTTTTGCCTTATGTGACAAAAATTAAAATAGATAAATAGACACTTCATATCACAAAAATAATCAGCAAGGCAATATCTACTAACAAGTCAAATTTTCCCGATATAGTTAGTAGACAGTCACTCTTTATTGGAGCGATTGCCCTAAATGGAGATTTTTTACCCACTTTTGTGTTTTGAGCTAAAACTAAAGAGGATAGAGAAAAACCAAACAGACTTAATGATCATCAATACAAGATCAACAAAACAGAGATTTTTGTCATGAATTCTATTCTCGTTCATAATGTTGGAGAGTGTCCTTTATGGAATATGCACATAGACCAAGGTGAGTACACAGGCTCTTTAAAACCTCTATGTTGCTTTTGGCACAAGGATAATAGTTACGCTGAAAGGGGCCTAGAGGTATCCTCTATAAATAGTTTTATTCTGCGCAGTAATATTCTAGAAATAAAACAATGGGTCTGGAAATTATAAACTAAACTAAACTTATTTATATCGGAGTGCTCGCGTAAACTGTAGTTAAGTACAGTGACAACTTGAGCAAATGTTTTACCGTAAATTACAGAAAATTTAGCTCAACTTTATAGAATATGTATTTATTATAGTAGATGTTTGCTTCATACGTAATGATGGTGAAATTTTTTTAATTAGTACATGTAAGTGAAACTTCACTTGGAACAGCGAAATATTCTAAATGGCCATTTATCCTTACAGGACAATACCGAAGCTTCAAAAATCTAAAATTATGAGTACAAAATGTTGTGTGATAGACTCATAAGAATATAAAACTAGATATAAATATAGGTATAAGAAAATATTTTTTACACCAATGTCATTCATACAACATTTATATGAGTCGATATTGTTATGATAGTTTGAACAATAAGTCATGAAAGAAAGGAGTATAATTTGTATTTTAGCAAATTTGATGTATATCTACCTTTATCACAAACAGATAACTGACTATGCGGTATGGGCTTTGCTCATTGTTGAAGGCCTACGTCGACATATAATTGTTAATTTCTGTGTCATTTGGTCTCTTGTGGAGAGTTTTCTCATTGGCAATCATACCACATCTTTTTTTTAAAGATAATGACATATATCTCCCGACAAAATACAAATGAAAACAAAGGCTAATTCCAACCATGTTATGCAGATATTCCAAATATTGACTTCGGTTATCTCTGATCACCTAACACAGATATCGATTTTGGTTACCTCTGGTCACTTTAAACAGATATTTACGTTGGTTTCCTCTGGTCACCTTATACATATTTACTCTGGTCATATCTAGTCACCTTATATAGGTATTGACTTTGCTAATAATATTAACTTGGGTAACTTCTTGTTACCTAACGCAGATGTTGACTTTGGTTACCACCTCTGGTCACCTAACACAGATTTTGAGTTTTTGTTAACTCTGGTTACCTTACACATGCATTTACTGTGCTGATAATCGGACACTTGACACAGATATTCACTTGGTTACCTTTCGTAAATTTACTTACACAGATATTGACTAAGTTACCTCTAGTCATCTTGATTACACATATGTTGTCTTTTGTTATGTCAGGTTATCCCACATATATTGACTTTGGTAACCTCTGGTCACTTTCCATATGCAGATATTAACTTTAGTTGCACCTTGTCACTTAGATTTTTTACCTCTGATCATCTTACATAGATATTGACTTCAGTTAAGTCTATCCACCAGACCTCACCTCAACCAAAGTATAACGGAAATACTGCTCATCTTACAGGTGTTAACTTTGGTTACCCTGATCATCCTACATATACAAACTTTGGTAATGTGTTCAGAACATCAGTTTATGGAGACCAGGTGTAAACATAGTCAATATCTGTGCAAGGTGATCAGAGATAACCAAAGTGACTATATGTGTTAGGTGACCAGAGGTATCCAAAACGAATATACATGTAAGAGGACAGAGGTAACCAAAGTCAATATATGTGTTAGGTGACCAGAAGTAACCGAATTGAATAATTGTGTAATGTGACCAGTTCAGCATTGTAACGTGAACAGAGGTAAACATAGCCAATATCTCTGCAAAGTGAAAAGAGGAAACCAATGTCAATATATCTTTAAGATGACTAAAGGTAATCAAAGTCAATATTGACGTAAGGTGATTAGAGCTTACTTACGTCACTATCTGTGTAAGTCGACTACAGGTGACCAAATCAATTTATTTGTTTGGAATCCAGAGGTAAACAAATTAAATATATGTGTTATGTGACCGGAACATCATTAAAAGGTGACCAGAGATAACCACAGTCAATATAAGTGTAAAGTGAATAGAGGTAACCACAGTGAATATATGTGCAAGGTGACAAGAGGTAACCAAAAACAAATCTATCTGTAATAACATAAACGGTACCAATTTTTCTGCACCAGATGCGCATTTCGACAATCAATGTCTCTTCAGTGATGCTCGAGGCCAAAATATTTGAAAATCCAAAGCTTATTAAAAATATGAAGAGCTATAAACCAGAAAGGACCAAAAGTATAGCCAAAGCTGGGCAAGGAATCAGAGCTTTGCATGAGGTAATAACATAAACGGTACGAATTTTCTGCACCAGATGCGCATTTCGACAATCAATGTCTCTTCAGTGATGCTCGAGGCCAAAATATTTGAAAATCCAAAGCTTATTAAAAATATGAAGAGCTATAAACCAGAAAGGACCAAAAGTATAGCCAAAGCTGGGCAAGGAATCAGAGCTTTGCATGAGGAGATACATTCCTTAACTTTAAATAATTTCCAAAATTTTGTAACAGCAAATTTTAATAACACAAAATCCAGATTTTCATGCCAGTACCTGGGCAAGGAATCAGAGCTTTGCATGAGGGAGATACATTCCTTAACTTTAAATAATTTCCAAAATTTTGTAACAGCAAATTTTAATAACACAAAATCCAGATTTTCATGCCAGTACCAGTATTCACACTGGCTAGTGATACCCTCGGGGACTATCAGTCCACTAGCAGAGGCATCGACCCAGTGGTAGTAATAACATAAACGGTACCAATTTTTCTGCACCAGATGCGCATTTCGACAATCAATGTCTCTTCAGTGATGCTCGAGGCCAAAATATTTGAAAATCCAAAGCTTATTAAAAATATGAAGAGCTATAAACCAGAAAGGACCAAAAAGTATAGCAAAAGCTGGGCAAGGAATCAGAGCTTTGCATGAGGGAGATACATTCCTTAACTTTAAATAATTTCCAAAATTTTGTAACAGCAAATTTTAATAACACAAAATCCGTATTTTCATGTGGGCTGGTGATACCCTCGGGGACTATCAGTCCACCAGCAGAGGCATCGACCCAGTGGTAGTAATAACATAAACGGTACCAATTTTCCTGCACCAGATGCGCATTTCGACAATCAATGTCTCTTCAGTGATGCTCGAGGCCAAAATATTTGAAAATCCAAAGCTTATTAAAATATGAAGAGCTATAAACCAGAAAGGACCAAAAGTATAGCCAAAGCTGGGCAAGGAATCAGAGCTTTGCATGAGGGAGATACATTCCTTAACTTTAAATAATTTCCAAAATTTTGTAACAGCAAATTTTAATAACACAAAATCCAGATTTTCATGCCAGTACCAAAATACTGGCTACTGAGCTGGTGATACCCTCGGGGACTATCAGTCCACCAGCAGAGGCATCGACCCAGTGGTAGTAATAACATAAACGGTACCAATTTTTCTGCACCAGATGCGCATTTCGACAATCAATGTCTCTTCAGTGATGCTCGAGGCCAAAATATTTGAAAATCCAAAGCTTATTAAAAATATGAAGAGCTATAAACCAGAAAGGACCAAAAAGTATAGCCAAAGCTGGGCAAGGAATCAGAGCTTTGCATGAGGGAGATACATTCCTTAACTTTAAATAATTTCCAAAATTTGTAACAGCAAATCCCCAGTGGTAATAATAACATAAACGGTACCAATTTTTCTGCACCAAATGCGCATTTCGACAATCAATGTCTATTCAGTGATGCTCGAGGCCAAAATTGTGTAGTGTGACCAGAGCATCATTGTTACTTGTCTAGAGTCAATATCTCTGCAGGATGACAAGAGGTAACCAACGTCAATATATCTTTCAGATGACCAGAGATAATCAAGGTCAATATTAATGTGTAGGACTAGAGGTCACCAACGTCAATATCTGTGTAATGTGACTAGAGGTGACCAAAATCAACATATCTGTAAGGAAATAAGAGGTAAACAAAGTCAAGATATATGTGTATATAAGGTGACCAGAGAAAATCAAAGGTAATACCTGTGTTATATGACCTTAGGTAAACAAATCAAATATCTGAGTAATGTGACCAGACCATCATTGTAAGGTGACCAGGGTAAACAAAGTCAGGATATGTTCCGGTTGACCAGAAGTAACCAAAGTTAAAATTTTGGTAGGTGAGTAGAGGTAACCAAAGTGAATATATGTGTAAGATGACCAGAAGTAACTAACGTCAATATGTGTGCAAGGTGACCAAAGGTAACCAAATTGAATAATTGTGTAATGTTGCCAGAGCATCATTCATTGTAAGGGACCAGAGGTAAACATAGTCAATATCTTTGCAAAGTGACCAGAGGTAACCAAATTAGATATATGTGAAAGGTGACCAGAAAATGTGTGTAAAAGAGGGGCGAAAGATACAAGAGGGACATTCAAACTCATAAATCGAAAATAAACTGACAACGCCATGTCTAAAAAAGAAATAGACAAACAATAGTACACAAAACACAACATAGATAAACTAAAGACTAAGCAACACGAACCCCACCAAAAACTGGGGGTGATCTCAGGTGCTCCGGATAGGTAAGCAGATCCTGTAAGGTTACCAGATATAACAATAGTCAATATCTGTGTAAGGTGACAAGAGGTAACCATAGTCGATATCTGTGTATGGTGATCAGCGGTAAAGAAACCAATATCTGTGTTGGATGATACTGGGTTACTAAAATTAACACCTGTGTATGTAAAGTGACCAGAGGGTACCACAATCAATAATACTCAATATCTGTCTAAAGAGTACCAGAACATAATTGTAAGATGACTAAGGGTAAACAAAGTCAATAATTGTGCAAGGTGACCAAAGGTAACAAAAGTCAATATATGTGTTAGGTGACCAAAGTAACCAATTGAATAATTGTGTAATACAGTTCAGCATTGTAACGTGAACAGAGGTAAACATAGCCTTTATATCTGCAAGATAAAAGAGGAAACCAAATTCAATATATCTTTAAGATGACTAAAGGTAATCAAAGTCAATATTGACGTAAGGTGATTAGAGCTTACTTACGTCACTATCTGAATAACATAAACGGTACCAATTTTTCTGCCCCAGATGCGCATTTCGACAATCAATGTCTCTTCAGTGATGCTCGAGGCCAAAATATTTGAAAATCCAAAGCTTATTAAAAATATGAAGAGCTATAAACCAGAAAGGACCAAAAGTATAGCCAAAGCTGGGCAAGGAATCAGAGCTTTGCATGAGGGAGATACATTCCTTAACTTTAAATAATTTCCAAAATTTTGTAACAGCAAATTTTAATAACACAAAATCCAGATTTTCATGCCAGTACCAAAGTACTGGCTACTGGCTAGTGATACCCTCGGGGACTATCAGTCCACCAGCAGAGGCATCGACCCAGTGGTAGTAATAACATAAACGGTACCAATTTTCTGCCCCAGATGCGCATTTCGACAATCAATGTCTCTTCAGTGATGCTCGAGGCCAAAATATTTGAAAATCCAAAGCTTATTAAAAATATGAAGAGCTATAAACCAGAAAGGACCAAAAGTATAGCCAAAGCTGGGCAAGGAATCAGAGCTTTGCATGAGGGAGATACATTCCTTAACTTTAAATAATTTCCAAAATTTTGTAACAGCAAAAAATGCCCCAGTGGTAGTAATAACATAAACGGTACCAATTTTTCTGCACCAGATGCGCATTTCGACAATCAATGTCTATTCAGTGATGCTCGAGGCCAAAATTGTGTAGTGTGACCAGAGCATCATTGTTACTTGTCTAGAGTCAATATCTCTGCAGGATGACAAGAGGTAACCAACGTCAATATATCTTTCAGATGACCAGAGATAATCAAGGTCAATATTAATGTAAGGTGACTAGAGGTCACCAACGTCAATATCTGTGTAATGTGACTAGAGGTGACCAAAATCAACATATCTGTAAGGAAATAAGAGGTAAACAAAGTCAAGATATATGTGTATATAAGGTGACCAGAGAAAATCAAAGGTAATACCTGTGTTATATGACCTTAGGTAAACAAATCAAATATCTGAGTAATGTGACCAGACCATCATTGTAAGGTAACCAGGAGTACAAATAGTCAGTATATGTTCAGGTTGAATAGAAGTTACCAAAGTTAACCTTTTGTTAGGTGAGTAAAGGTAACCAAAGTGAATACATGTGTAAGATGACCAGAAGTAATCAACGTCAATATGTGTGCAAGGTCACCAAAGGTAACCAAATTGAATAATTGTGTAATGTGGCCAGAGCATCATTGTTAGGGACCAGAGGTAAACATAGTCAGTATATTTGCAAGGTGACCAGAAGTAACCAAATTAAATATATGTGAAAGGTGACCAGAAAATCAGCGTAAAAGAGGGGCGAAAGATACCAGAGGGACATTCAAACTTATAAATCGAAAATAAACTGACAACGCCATGGCAAAAAAAGAAACAGACAAACAATCGTACACAAAACACAACATAGAAAACTAAAGACTAAGCAACACGAACCCCACCAAAACTGGGGGTGATCTCAGGTGCTCCGGAAGGATAAGCAGATCCTGTAATGTAACCAGATATAACAATAGTCAATATCTGTGTAAGGTGACAAGAGGTAACCATAATCAATATCTGTGTATGGTGATCAGCGGTAAAGAAACCAATATCTGTGTTGGATGATACTGGGTAACTAAAATTAACACCTGTGTATGTAAAGTGACCAGAGGGTACCACAATCAATAATACTCAATATCTGTCTAAAGAGTACCAGAACATAATTGTAAGATGACTAAGGGTAAACAAAGTCAATAATTGTGCAAGGTGACCAAAGGTAACAAAAGTCAATATATGTGTTAGGTGACCAGAGCTTAGCAAAGTGTATATCATTGTAAGGTGACCAGAGGTAAACATAGTCTTTATATGTACAAGATAATTAGAGGTAACAAAATTAAATATATTTGTAAGGTGACCTGAACTTCAGTGTTAGGTGACGTGATCATAGGTAACCAAAGTCAATATCTGTGGCAACAGAGTCAACATCTGTGTCAAAAGAACAAAAAGCACAAAATTAAACAAATATGTAAGGTGATCAGAGAAAACCGAAGTCAACATCTGAGTTAGGTGACCATGATGAACTAATGTCAGTATCTGTGTAAAGTGACTAAAGGTAACCAAAGTCAACATATGTATAAGGTGACTAAAGGTATTCAGAAAATCTATTTCGTTTCTTTATCATATTCATTTTCTTTAATCTTTTGGCACTGTTATAACAATGTATATTAACATAGTTTAATCATTAACCTTAAAGAAAACTATATTTAGAATATGCAAGCAATAATTAGCTGTTTATCCTGTAAGAGCTTATCGTAACTTACTATACCTTGCAACAGGAAAAAAAGCACGAGACATATTTTTAACCGTTCTATTAGGGTTACCCATTGGTCCCTTTAAGCGTAACTATTATCCTTGTGCTTGATTTAGATATTGTCGGTTCGTTTTCAAGTTACGAGTTTGATTATCTCTTTTCTTTCTTCCATCTCCCTTTATAACGTCAAAATCCTTTATAGTATAAGTTAAGCTGATTAGGGAACAATCCTCTCATTATAGATAACCATAAACAGGTTATTTAAGAAATAAATCTTGCTCTTTAACAATTGTTTTAGTTATTGAATAGCTATAGCGAGATTAATCAGCATACAAAGTTTTACAGTTAAGGGTTACCAATAATTGTCAATGATAATCCAAAATCTGCGAAATCCACACTTGTGGTAAAATCACGCTAAGGCGCACGCTTTTAATACTGAATTATAATTGAGGTGTAGTGTGGTATCGTTTGTGTGCTTACAAATGACGTGAAAACGTTCACCAATATGAGTAAAGATAAATAAGTTACTATTTGATTACAAGGATCCCAACGCTCTGGTTTATTGATAGTTTTTACAGTTTCGTTTACGCAAAACTTGGATACAGGGTCTGTTTTGTATGGATTGGATTGTATTCGAAATATGATCAATGCGAATTGATCAAAATTGTACTCACATGAGCAGTGATGAGTATAATGAGGAACAAAAAATGATGGATCATAAACGTGCAATTGGTCGAAGTAAACAGACCTATATAAAATCATCTACTCCATTTTCTTGTGATTTTGATGACTAAAAGGATAAATAAATAGTTCAAAGTATGGTTATCATATCAAAATACGTTTGCATTTGTACAAATTAGAGTTGAGTATTGAAAAAAGGTACCTTTTCTAACACTTAGCAGACAAACAAGTTAACTCGGATTATCATATGCAATAATGTCGGCAATATTTCAAATAACGGCAACATGCATTTGGAGATAGTGTAGTGGGACAGTACCAATTTCTCCACTACACTGTTTAATAATGGGTGTGTGGTGTTATGCAAATAACCTTGAAAATATGCTTATTTTCATATTTTTTTCTGAATGCATGACTTATGTCTAATATGTATTTATATTTAGATATCAGTTACCTTCATATCATTAATCAATTAACTGACGTTCATAGTAATGATATTTTGTTAAGATTTAATAGATCGTTTATAATTTTTTTTTAAATTGTAAAGAAACCAAGCTTTCAAGTCGTCCCTCAGGCAAAGTTTACCATAGATTGATTTTGCTTCTTAGATCCGTTTGGGTTATACAGCTCTTCAACTGCTTAAATTGTTCTAATATTTCCTTGACTTTCCAAAAACGGCTTTGAACGTTCCTGGTGACTGTTTATCAAGTAAAGCGCTTCAGACGCATGCACTTTATAAAGTATTGTTTTTATTTTGTTTCTATAAAAATTTATATCTTTATCACATTCAGATTTATACAAAAAATGTTTTTTTTCAAACCTTCAGGAACCAATTAACTATTTTTTCAACATTTCATAAGAAAAATAACAAAAAGTTATGTATAGCTTCTACCAAATTGAGACTGTTGAATATGTGTAAACAGAAAACATAATTGTTCCTAAGACTAGGCAATAACCTTTTATCTGCATTAAGTATTGACAAGCGTTTTTAATTGTTTACATCTGTATATTGTTGTCTGAACACATGATTTTATTTTATTCCAGAATGTTAGCGGCTACTGTGAACAGTCCTGTATCAACCTATATGGTCGAACAAGAATCTGGAACTTCGCCAGTTCAAACAGGAAAAATCAAACAGCAAGAATTTCATGTTTGGAAACATAAATTGTTTGGCGTCATACATATTGTTCTTGGTGTTGCTTTAGGAATTGTCAGTTTAATTGGAGTGATTTGCGATACTATTGCCAAAGGAAAATATGAAGATTGCCTAAAAATGGTAATGCCTTGTCTTGCAGTAATCATACGCTATTAGACTTTGACATACCATGTTTGATATGCTCTGGATTGGTAAGTATCTTACTATGGTTAGATGCAAATATAAACTAGTATACCTAAAAAAAAAAGGACAAGTAACGTAAATATATAATAGTGTGGTGATCCTACACATTGTTTAGAATCAAGGAATATACCTATATGTTTATTATGTACATTGTAACATTTAATATTTTGATAGAATCATCATAAGTAGATATAGGAAGATGTGGTATGAGTGCCGATGAGACAACTCTCCATCCAAGTTACAATGTATAAAAGTAAACCATTATAGGTCAAGGTACGGCCTTCAACACGGAGCATTGGCTCACACCGAACAGCAAGCTATAAAGGGCCCCAAAATTACTAGTGTAAAACCATTCAAACGGAAAAACCAACGGGCTAATCTATATAAAAACGAGAAACGAGAAACACGTATGAACTACATAAACAGACGACAACTACTGTAATCAGATTCCTGACTTTACACAGGTGCAAAATTTGCAGCGGGATTAAACGTTTTAATGGTACCAAACCTTCTCCCTTTTCTGAAACAATAGTATAACATCACAACATAGAAAAACACACTATAAAATATCATTTGGAAGGCTTAACTCAATCAAAAAACGTAAATTAACACACAATGAACGAATAAATTTGACCTCTGACACCTGAATGCAAATACACAGTTAATAAAAAATTACAAGGGATAAATAATTAAAGTCAAAAGTAAATAAACAGGTTTAAACAAAGTTAAAGTATGATATCACTGTGAAATGTCAAACAATTTTTAGAAAATCATCACTTTTGAAGAAACCTGCGTCATATTATACACAGGTAAATGAAAATAATTTTGTTGTTAAGTATACTTCTTCTTATAGGAATACTTTGATTGAAAACACAATTAATATCATAGTCTTATTTTCTGATTTATAAATCTTGTCCCTTGATATAATATAGGATCAAAATATTACCAGAATAAGGCTTATTTCTTATTATTGTGTAAATATATAACTAAGACAAAGTGCAATTTAAGAGCATACTGGTCATCGTAATATCTTGTTCAATAAAGACAACAGTAGCATACCGCTGTGCAATAGTCATAATTCGATTAAGCAAAAAACGAATCCGGGTAACAAACTAAACCCGAAGGAAACACATCAACTATAAGACGAAAACAACTCAACAACAGAAACACTGAACTACAACAAAAGCAGAGGCCAACATACATAGACATGGACTGTAGCTAACAACTACCATATTCCTGAATTGGTACAGGACATTTTAAGAAAAAATTTCTGGCTAGCCAAACCTCCCGCTTATATGGCAATGTTAAAAATACCGCTAAAATGTCAACACTACGGGACAGGAATACAGTACAAATAAACACAAGACGCTCAGCACAAGCACAAAGAAATAGATAAATAAATAATATAATAGTACATTACAACATGTAAACCGCAGAATAACAACGGACACCTCCCATGAATTTACGACAGCACAACAGGACACCACAAACTTAATATCAACAAAGTATATGAGACATATTTTTTAACCCTAATGTATAACTTTACTTCTCAATTGACGAATTAGGCATATAGATATGTTCTATTTGAATCGTCTCTTCCTGTATAAGACATTGTGCTTATGGTTGTCAGTTTGGTTTTAGGGACGCACAAATTTTTATCAGGGTCTGAATTATATACGAACGTATTTCCAAATTACCATTTATGTCAGCAAACATTGTAGGTGCAGTGGATGAACTATCATGAACTTCATTTTTGCCACTTCCTTTGGAGATTTATTTTCAAGTGCGTACCCTGCATTCCCGCCTTTCAATCTGTTCGGTTTATACTTTTTTTTGTCCAGATATTGTACCCCGAAGGTATCATCAGAATAAAAGTCAGTGGTTGATAACTATAGTAACTATTTAAGTTCCCGATTGACAAACTAAAAGATACTAAAAGTTCGAAAACTAAAGTTCAAACTTCCTCATGCAAAGTTGAAAATTGTGTTTTTTCTTTTATGGCCCCTTTTGGTCATAGTGCTTCTACGGACGAATTTATATTTCCATGGCTTTCAAATATTTCCGTTGAGTATTCCTGATGAAGGTGAATCCGGAAGAGTGCTTCAGACGCACGGAATTTATGTGGTGAAACATTCACTCACTGATGAGTCTTATAAATTGAAACGCGGCTCTGGCATACCAAGTCATAATATTGGTATCTTTGATGAATTTTTTTGGAGTAAACTCGCGAGTTTTTATTAATCTATTGCAAGAAGTGTGGTTTCTATTTCCCCATAACGTGTAGGTTGAAATATAAAGAGCGGAATGCTAAGAAATTCAAATGCAAATATTCTGAATAACTAATCGATGAATTCCTTCGCTAGTGATTTTTCTAAATATCACTTAACACTGCTGAAAGGACACCGAAATCTGAAGCGATTTTGTATACAGTTTATTTGTCTATACATATTTTATGTGATTTCTGTCAAATGATTATTCAGATTGTATTTGTAATCTGAGGCCTTCTACAAATGATAGTAAATCTTGTACAAATGGTAATAAAAATCAAAGTAAAGTATCCATTTTCAAGAATGATCCAAATGCTTCATATCATGAGAATATAAATACATGTAATGTGTATGGTCATTCAGAAAGGGGGATAAAATTAATATGTCATAATTTACAACATATGATGAAATCAGAACTAATTTTGAAATTCTAGGCAAAACTAAAAGACCAGATATCATTGACATGTGTGAAAAATGTTTAAATACTAAAAATTGTAAGCGGGATTCTAATGAGATTAATATCACAGGGTATAGCAATGAAAGAAAAGATAGGGAAAATAAACAAGGTGGGGATGGATAATTTACTTTGATATTGATATCAAATATGAAAGGATGGCATTATTAGAGAGTGAAAACATCGAAACTGTCTGGTTTAAGAATTTTCCAAAACGCAAAGAATCATTTTTATTATGTTTTGTATACAAACCACATAATAGCCAAACCTCCTGGTATACTAATTTTAAAAATGAGGTTGTAAATGGCTTATCTATAAATGATAATATATTATTGATGGGAGATTTTAATATTGATTTTTTGAAACCTCTTCCTTCTAAATGGTCAACTTTTATTACAACATATGGTCTTCATCAAATGGTAGTTGACCCTACTAGAGTTACTTCTACTAGTGTCACTTTAATTGATCATATTTACATTACTAATCCAACAAGTCTTATCAATGTTACAGTACCATCATACGCCCAGGGTGATCATTGTCCTGTTAGCTGTACTGTAAACAAATTTGCAAAGCTTATTAAATACAAATCAGATTCACATTTTGAGATCAAATACAGAAACTTCAAAACATTTAATAATGAAATGTTTTTACAAGATTTGTCAAATCAACCATTCGATATAATACATGAAATCAATGATCCATGCAAACGAAGCAGTGGACATGAGGTATTACTTACTTGTCATTGTTTTAGATAAACATGCACCTGTTGTTACTAAACGTGTAAAAAATAAATATCAACCAGAATGGTCTACTAATGAAATTGGTAAATCAGAATTCCTAAGAGATTATTTTCACAAAAAGAAAGACACTGAGAATTATAAAAAATATACATGATATAGGAATATAACTAGTCAATTAATTAGTTCAGCAAAATCAAAATATTTTATGGATGCCATAGACAATGATAAAAACTGTAAAATTCTATGGAGGCATTTGAAGGATATGAATTCCATAACAAAACAGGAAATTGACATTTTAACACACGACGGAAAAGTAATTATAAACAAAAATGATATTGCTAACTGCTTAAATGATCATTTTAGCACAGTAGGTGAGAAGCTTATACCAAATCCTCACACAAGTTTTAAATATGATTAAGATTGTGACACGGTGTTGACTGCTGTACCCCTATTTTGACGTTTTTACCTATTATGTCTGTTTGTTTTATTCACGCATCGTTGTCAATATACTGGAATTTGATGCGACTGTCATACAAGTGAGAGGTTTAGCGCTATAAAACCAGGTTCAATCCACCATTTTCTACATAAGAAAATGCCTGTACCAAGTCAGGAATATGACAGTTGTTGTCCATTCGTTTGATGTGTTTGTGCTTTTGATTTTGCCATTTAATTAGGGACTTTCCGTTTTGAATTTTCCTCAGAGTTCAGTATTTTTGTGATTTAACTTTTTAATAACTATGTCAAATCAAAACTAAATGATGATGCTAAATTTTCATTATATACTTTCACAAATGATGAGGTTTTACAAGGTCTAAAAATCTAGACATAACTAAATCAACTGGAACTGATGGAGTTGGACCAAGAATTTAAAAATTATCATGATCGATTGTAGCAGGCCCCTTACTCACATAATAAACCTTAGTTTATGTACAGGAATATTCCTTATATATTAAAATTTGCTAAAGTTGCTCCCATATTTAAAGGAGGAGATAAAACAGATCCAAACAATTTTCGACCCATTTCAATTTTACCCACTGTGTCCAAGTTATTTGAAAAAACTGTCTTTAAACAGCTATATTTATTTTAACCACACACAAATTATTAATACAACAACAGTATGGATATAGAGAAAAACATTCTTGTCATACAGCATTCAATAAAATAATTGATAAATGGTTAGAAAAATAGGACAATGGAAATTTTACCGCTATTCTTTAGATTTTAAGAAAGCATTGATGGTATGATACTAAACCCCTAACGTGAGGGATTGTGCTTGATTTTCATATGATGAAGACATAATCTTTCAATCAGTTTAATTGAAGTCTGGAGCTGGCATGTCAGTAACTGCTAGTAGTCCCTTTGTTAATTTATGTATCATTGTCATTTTGCTTAGTTTCGTTTGTTACCTATTCTGACATCGGACTCGGACTTCTTTTAAACTGAGTTTTACTGTGCGTATTGCTGTGTGTTTGTTTATTCTACATTGGCTAGAGGTATAGGGGAGGGTTGAGATCTCACAAAACATATTTAACCCGCCGCATTTTTGCGCCTGTACCAAGTCAGGAACGTCTGGCCTTTGTTAGTCTTGTATGTTTTTTTTTAAATTTTAGTTCATTTATATGTTTTGGAGTTTAGTACGACGTCCATTTTCACTGAACTAGTACACTTTTTTATTTAGGGGCCAAGCTGAAGCCCGCCTCCGGATGCGGGATTTTCTCGCTGTGTTGAAGACCCATTGGTGGCCTTCGACTGTTTTCTGCTCTTTGGTCGGGTTGTTGTCTCTTTGACATATTCCCCATTTCCATTCTCAATTTTATTTGATATATTAGTTAATCACAATATCCTTTTATCAAAACTAAAATTATACAAATGTGATGACCACTCTGTAAAATGGTTTTCATCATACCTCTCTCAGAGAATGCAAAAAGTTAAGTTAGGAACCACTGAATCGGAATATAACATTGTAACTTTTGGAGTTCCTCAAGGTTCTATACTTGGACCTTTATTGTTCCTTGTTTATATTAATAACTTACCATTAATTTTAGAATATACAGATTCTGATCTATATGCTGATGATACAACTCTACATTTGTCATCTAAGTCTATTGTAAATTTAAGTATGTTTGAATTAAGACTTAGAAAATGTTATTAAATGGTGTAAAGAAAATGATATGATGATAAATAGCAAGAAATCAAAATGTATGCTTGTTGGATCAGACAGAAAACTGGAAAGCTGCAATGAATGTTTATGTGTTTCATTACAAGATAATATCGCTTTAGATAATGTTGAAGTTAAAAAACTTCTTGGAATCCATATTGATAAAAATATGTCATGGTCAAATCAAATTGATAAAATATTTGAAATTATTTCAACCAGAATATACCTGTAAAACAGGTTAAAACATTATTTACCGTTAAAGGGTCTTATTCTTTTTTACAATTGCTATATATTACCCATTATTGACTACTGTTGTACAGTATGGGATCTTACCACAAACTGTCATCTGGAAGGGATACATAAGCTCCATAAACGTGCTGCAAGATTAATTTTATCTGTTTCTTTTGATTTTCCATCAACTTTAATGTTTAAAAAGCTTGAATGAATGACTATATTTACGAGGATACAATATTTTCAAGCTGTCTTAATGTTAAAATGTATGAATGGTCTAGCACCTGATTATCTATCTAATAAATTTACTGCTTGTACTGATCTTTATAATTATTGTCATCAGGACTTCTTCATGTACCAAGACCTAATTCTGATTTAAAAAAAAAAAATTAAATATTCTGGTCTAATTACCTGCAATAATTTGCCAAATAATATTGAAAAATAAATAAATTAGATACATTTAAGATCAAATGTTCAAACTATTTTTAACTGTACAGAATGAAGATACCTGAATCTAATGTATGTTTTCTTCTTCTATTGAATGCATATGTGTTTATTCAATATTTAAGCTGCTTTATATAACTGTATTTTGTATTTTATTTTGTTTGTATTTTCCCCTTTCTATTTGTATTAATAGTTTTGAAGAACTCAGGAAGATTAACATGTCATTGTTAAATTAGTCACCTTCGTTAAATAAAGAATTTTATTATTATTATTTATTATTATGCAGTTGAACTATATTTATATGGATATTTGAAAGGACAAAAAAAAAAAAAAATAAGAGAAAGCAAACTCTGTAACAATTACCATAATTACCACATTTACAACTTAAAATCTTAAGAGTCCTAGGTTAGGAAATATAGGGTTTAGTATGGTGATTTGATTGGGGCTAGAATAAGTACATAGAAAGGATGAAAAGGTAATTGAGATACCGTATGCGTCTGAATTTACTAGCGATTATTGCTGTGTTTTATGTTGCTTAATCTCTTTTCATGTGTAGTGTTTTGTTACAGATTTTTCTAACCATCAATGTCTTTGGAAATATGATATGTTATTCTCCGTTGATATATTTTTCTTTCTTATTGTGAACAAACTACGAATTTTGAAGGTTCCTGTTATGGTACATTGATATTCAATCTATACATGTGTTCCCTGTGATTAGAAGGAACTATTTTGTTTCTTGTAAGGATAACAAGCAAATTCAACATACTTTCCTGTTCGTTCCTTAGTTTTAATCGTTCATTGATTTCGAAATTGATGACCAACGACCTTCTTGGGAATTCTTTAGCTTTATTTTCTGAAATACACTTTTTTGATACCTTTCAGTTTTATCATTGCAGTACATTTCAAGAGGTTTGCTGCCTTTCTGTATGACAGAAAAGAGAAAATCTAACTGGAGACGTCTGGTAAGTATTTCCATAATGACGAGACATATTTAAATTGTACTATTCGTAGCAACGAAAAGAATTCACTTTAAAGGGATCAAATTTGTTGTGTCAGTTGTTAGCTAAAAATAAACAAATACGTTCATAATTTGTATTTGTTCAAATGCAAATGTTAAAAAAAGTAAATTGTATATTATATCTCATAATATTTTCAAATGTAGAGTTGCCAGGTTATCCATCGATCAACAAAAAAGATTGTGTTACACAAGTTTAAGTCGATTCCTTATTTTTGAAAAATGACAGAATACTTTATCGTTCAAATTGTTTTAAATTTTCAAATTTTAATTTCATCTTATCCTATTTAATATTAGGTATGTTAATAAAACAATCGTTTAAGCTTTTAAAAATAAAGTGCTCCTCCTTAACTGTTTTAAGAACACGACACATGTTTTATGTGAAATCCGAATCCCGTCAGTAATTGTAAGTAATATTTAAATGTTATGGGTTAGCTGAAAATTAGGTTCTGAATTTAAACAATGATGTAGAGTTTGACATATAGTATTGACACCTGACTTTTTTAAGATATAAGATACAGGGATGTTGTATCATATCGAATGAGACAACTTTTTAATGGAGACAAACTGACGTATACGTAGATGTAAATAACTACAGGTCACCATCAACAATTAACGAAACTCATACAGTATAGTAAGCTATAAAAGGGCCTGACATTTCTAAGAAAATTAAATTCAAAACCAACAACCTGATATATTTTAAAAACTATAAACGAATACACACTAAGACAGGCATCAAACAACGACAGTTACTCAGTTATGACCTCTTACGGACACATACAGAATATGGCGGGGTAAAACATCCAATCAAACACTCACCTGGAACAGCACACACTAGAAAAAATACAAAATTCAGTTAAAAGAGTCTTGACTCACCGGTACAACCAGATAGCAAACTAATAAGAATACATGCATTTAGTTCATTATAATTATGCAATTACAGGAGCTTTTTTTCATTCTTCCTAAGAAACTAGCAATGTTATGTGACTTCACTTTCCGCTATTAAAATGATGTCTTCCCACTAAATAATTCAAAGTTGGGTACTTTTGCTGAACGCATCTATCCCAACGAACATAAATAAAGGATACAACAGATACATTTACTGGCCTCATATCTTGACTTTCATCTAGAAATTGACAATGAGGGTCGGTTGAGAACAAAACTCTATGACAAATGAGATGATTGTAGATTCCCAAATGTAAACTTTTATATTTCTATGTAGCAACATTCAAGCAGCGCCTGTGGAGTATATATCAATCGGTTGATACAATGTCCCTGAGCTTGCGTTTCCAATCATGATAACCTTGATACAAGGGTTGCTGCTCACAAGGAAGATATTAAAAGTTCCAGGTGGTGAAATTACAACCATACCCTTCAAAATTGTATTGAAACAATCACGATATGGAATATCTGTTTAACAGATGACGACGGATATGTTCCTATCGTCGTAACCACAATCCCGTGCATTTATTCCCGACCTAGCAAATTGGACTAATCACCGGGTGCCAAATGTGAAACAGAAGCCTGACATCATCTCTGGTTTTTGTTGGGATTTGTGTTGCTTAGTTTTTAGTTTTCTATGTTGTGGTTTGTATACTGTTGTTCTTCTTTTGGTCGTTTTCTTTTTTGCCATGAAGCTGCAGTTTATTTTCGACTTATGAAATTGAATGTCCTTTTGGTTTATTTTGCCTCTCTTTTATGTCTTTCATTAATTAAACCCTGTCACATTCTTTTTGTGGCAGGGTTGTCAATTTGGTTTCGCTGACCTCTGGAAACCAGACATTTCTTGATTTAATCTTTTTGGATATTAATGTCTAATGAATAGTCTTCTTTACATTAAACTTTTAAACGAAGTTTCATAAATAGCTTTCACTGAGAAGTCAAAATAGTATTCATTGTTAATGCAAGCGAACACAAGCCAGCCAAACTGTCACCGTATGGCAGGTATCACTGAATTTTCACTTTTCATTAACAACAATTGTTTAAACAAAAACAGATTGCATTCAGGCAACTTGAGTTTACCTTGTGCATGCATATTGTTACATATACGGAATGTATTTCACTGCAAATTTGCTCATTTTAATTTGGCTGTAATGTTATCGACAGATAACAAATTACACAATATCATTAACGGTTTTAATTTTATTGCACCAGATGCGCATATCGACAATCCATATCTCTAAAGTGATGCTCAAAAAGCATATACAAACATTGACGAGCTAAGAAAACTAAAATGGACCAAGGGTAAAACCAAGGGTAAAACCAAATTCTTACAAGGAATCATAGTTATGCATGAGAGAAATACATGCCTTAGTTGTAAAGAAAAAAAAAAATGCAAGATTTAGAAAATGTTATTGATATCATTTGTGTTATAAAAAAAGGAATATCTTAAGTCTAAGTTTAACACATATAAAATGTCCGCATATTCTGACTTCTTGTTACCTGATACATTATATATAGTTATGTTCTCTTATCATTTGGTTATTCAGATACATGGCTTTCAGTTGTGTAGCTTAATTGGATCATTAGTTCTTGCTCCCACTATGGCATATCTAGGATATCTTGGAGTAATAAAGGTAAGTTGTGATTTTTATTGATTAGAAATAATATAGTTATAACAAACTTGTCTTTAATTATCTATTTCTCTAACGCCCGTCTATTGTTCTTACTGTAGATCTTTGTTCTAAAAAAATGATTGTCAAGTTACATCGATATCATAACCTAAATTTTAAATATAAAACTTGAAGAATCTTTCACCTCGAAAAACGAATTTCACATTTAGAATTCGACTTGCGCGCGTTTATCTACAATAAGGACTAGTATAGAAAATTGGGTTGTGTATTATAAAAGGCGACAAAACCTGCCGACACACAACTACGTATGACTTAAAGCGTTTTATTGACAGCTGTTGTCCATATATACACACACACAGTTTGTTGTTGTCTCATGGAGCTATTTTTTTTAATTCATGTTCAGTTTTTAGCATGCCTTGTTTTTTTTTTTTATCTGATTATTTTATTGTTACCAAGGTGTTATCAGGAACATATATATTGACGGAACTTGACACTACCTAATTGTGGCCGATATCATCGTCTGGTCATAGTTAATAAAGACACGATACGGAAACGGACATGTGTTAAAAACGTACTCGTTATTATCCTAATAATTTCTGATAATATCAATTAAATGTCATTCAAACTAAGTTTTAAAGTGATGCCGGTGTATCGAACTTGTAATCTGTCACTTCAAATGTGTTTTAATCGCATTCATTTCATCACAGAAGGGTACAGAATGCTAACGGGGTAATAAAAAATGGCGCCGATAGCATTCCCATATTCACAAACCATTATAAGTCGCTTCACATCAAATAAATCAAACTTATTTTGGTCATTTTATATGACAAAATATATCTACTTTATGATAAAACTTGTATTTATTTACGATTAGAATTCTGTGGTTAATTAATTGAATGTTTTATAGTCAGGCGCTACCAAAATCCATAAATCTCGCGAAGTGTCGTAAAGTTCGAGATTTTATCAATTTTATACTGAAAAGCCTATCAGATTCATTTCCCGTTAGATATACTGTTCCCAGGTGTTATCTAATCTATGTGGACTTTATTTACTGAATGAATGAATATAATATTCGCTATTCGACATTTCTTAATCAAAACAGAAAATTATTATTACAATTCAACATTAAAAATAAATCAGCATAATCATATAGCGTTATTGAAATATAGAATGATATAGAATGTTCCGTTGTTTCCCTCTTATAGTTAATAAGTTTCCGTCGGTTTTGGTTTTTGACCCGGATTTAGTTTTGCATAATCGATTTATGACTATTGAACAGCGGTATACTACTGTTGCCTTTATTTACAGCAAGATGAAAAAATGCATTCAAAATATTAAATAAATCTCAAAAGAACTTATATTCCAGTTGTCATGGGTGAATGTGGTTTGATTTTCAACATTGATGTGCGATGCTTGATCGTTTAATGTTAAACTATAAATCGCAGTTATGAAACTGTAGAATAAACTTCAATATACCCATGACCCTGGTCACATTTAATGTATATCATTTGACTCTGGGTTTTCACTTTCATCGTAGCAAACAATTACATGTTTTAGTTTATGATACGTTTTAATAGACTTGTTAGAAAATTCGACACTACTGCTGGCGCTCGTGTTGGATGGAAGATGAATACAATAATGTTTGAACCATCTCAAAAATACAAAATATGTTTGGTACCTGTATGGGCGTGTTTGATACCGCTGAGATTATTCTTAAAAACAATTATATTTGCTTAAGTACGCAGGAAAAGATCAAATAAATGTTTAAAACCAGAAAAAGTTTAACAAATACATTTTTATATCAATAAATATTTATCATGCGGATAATTTATCTTGTTTTAACGTTTTGTAAACAAATGGTAAAAGGGTGTAGTCGTATAACTGCGAAAGCCACAAAGGGACACAACCCCATGATCTCTGATTGATAATCCGTTACCTCGGATTGGACATCCTTGATATCGGATTGACAATCCGTGACATTATTTTGCTAATCTGTGATCTCGGATTGATAATCCATGATCTCGGATTATTAATATGTGATCTCGGATTATTAATCTGTGATTTTGCTGTGATCTTGCATTGCTAATCTGTGATCTTGGATTGATAATCCCTTATCCCGGATTGTGACAATCCTGAACTGAATAACTATGATAATTGAATCATTTTTTCATTAGATAATGAAACACGCATTTATTGAAAGCTAGCTCAAAGTCATTAACAACTAATAAATAAGTCAAGGTCAATTTATACATACGAAAGCAGTTGTTATTTACTTTGAGCTAGCGTTCAGTTACTACAAGTACTCTAATATTGGTACTTTGTATCTTTTGTCTTTATGTTAGTTGGTGTTTGTGCTTCCTGCTAATATGATGAGTGAAGATATTTCCTACTGATTTTTACAGTATGTACTTATATTGTACTGTTACAACTTACAACACTGTCCAAAGTTAAGAGGAAGGTTGAGCGCTCACAAACATTTTTAATTCCCCAATATTCTGTATGATGCTGTCACACTTCAGGAGCCTCTTATTCATTGATTATCGTTAGCTTCGAATACGCACTGGTAGTACACACAGCAAATAAAACAAAACATAATAGAAGATGTCAGAAAACAAATCTGAACACAAAATACCCCCCCCCCCCCCAGGTCACCTGTTTTAGGACTAGAAAAGGTGTCCACAATTTTTTACTACATATTATAATCAAGCGTCTTTGATTAGATGTTTGCAAGACATTGAAATAAAAAGAGTAAAACAAACTTGTCTTCAGTTGACATTGTTTCCCGTAGCTACAATCTCCTACCCTATAACGGGCTTTCATCAATGTTATTCAATCGACCCTTCGTGCCCCCATTGCCATCGTGTAAAATAACACTTGTCTGCATTTCTCGATTCCAATGGTTTCTATCCGCTCGCCAACAAAATTGGAGGGGATCTTGTAACGGTACCGTCTGTCCGTCCTTCCGTCTGTCCTTCCATCCGAAAACAAAAGTTTACACTCTATATTCAACATCGTTCCAGGATTTTGACCAAACTTGGTACATACTTAGTCTTTATGCATATCTATAATCCTATTAATTTTCAAGGTCAAAATGTCAATGTCACAGTTGGACATGTAATTTATTTGATATACTTGTTAACATTCTAGACTCGGTTTTGACTTAACTTGGCGTATACTTAACCCTTATGAATATCTAGAACCCAATTCATTTTCAAGTAAGTCAAAGGTCAATTGACCACCAATTGTTACACAGTATAAGAGAC